>JAVQJF010125212.1:0-157978 GCA_036023855.1 Gadopsis marmoratus | reverse complement strand
CTCCTACTGAAAAGTGCTGTTTTCAGTCTCGGCTAGCTTGATACAGTTAACGTTAGCTCTGTAGCGCTCTGCTGTTTTTCCAACAGTGAGTGCAGGTCTGGGTGCTGTGGTACATAATGTCATCATCACTGGTTTTCTACTTAAAACAGCCTGTGACTCTTGTCGCCTCTCCCCACCTGCATAAACCGATTCTTGCTGGCACATACGCCTGGCAATTACTAGCCGCTAGCGGCTAATTACTAGCGGCGTTGTGCCACTAGCTGTAACTGTGCTGTCAGTGCGACATGAGTCACAGGCCGTTTCAGTACAATATTACGGACAGTAACGTTTATGTACCACAGCACACAGACCTTAACTGTGTATCCAGCTAGCGGAGACTGAACATCCAGCACTTTTTAGCAGACCGTGGATAATTAAGGAGAAGGGAAGACAGGCGGTTAGTACTTCCAGTTTAGCTAATAGCTCTGCAACCGAGCGTTTTGTAAGGCACCGATACTGGATATGAATCCAAAATAAAAACAGACACCACTTTGGTCCGAACTCGGAACCCACACTCTTACTCTTCCACTCGTAATGTGATTCTGACCGCACTTCCTTTGTTCCCTTCACAATAAAAGCCCCCAAATATACAGTAAACCTGTGACCCAGAACTTACGTCCAATCAATCGTAAAATAGACCGTACGGGCGCTGGTATATGGGTTATAATATAAAGCATTGTAGTAAAAGAAAAAGAACGGTCGCTGGACTATATATTTACTGTACATATAATAAAGTCGGAGAAAGAGAAAGTGGATGAACCCATTTAAAGAGTAACCGCCCGTGCGGGGACGCTGGAAGTATAAAGCGAACACGCTATCAACGAGGAAGTGATCGTTTCATTGGCTGACACTGCAGCTGGCATTCTATTGGCTGGGAATTTTGAAAGTGTTGTACCACAGAGAATCCAAGCACACGGAAAAAATCCGTGCGCACAGAAAAACAATCCAAGAGCAGAAATCCAAGTGCAAGCAAGTGTTATTTTGGTGCGAGAGCCCAAAATCTGAAGATAAAATTAATAAAGTATGCTCTCAAACTGAAAGAGCATGCTCTTGATTAAAGATAGGGATTTAACTCTATAAATATAAGCTTAAAAAATCTGATCTCAGGCTACAGTGTAAATGTTCTCTGCAAGTGACGGAGCTGAACTCTCTGATCTTCATTTCTCTTTGTGTCGATCAGCGCCGAAGATAGTCGAGTGGTAAAGTCTCCGCTTGGAGATCCGGCGATCTGGGTTCGAATCCCAACTGAAGCAATAAGGTAGGTTTGTGACTCAGTCACAGGTTGGTATCAAGCGAACGGTGGTGTGTGTAAAAACAATAAGGTCAAATACAAAACAACAAGGTCAAATACAACAAACTCAAATACAAAACAACAAGGTCAAATACTACAAACATCAAAAACAAGAAACTCAAATACAAAACAAGGTCAAATGCTACAAACATCAAAAACAACAAACTCAAATGCAAGGTCAAAAACACAACATACTAAAACTTCAACATTTTGATGCTAATTTTTCCCACAATTAATTAAAATATCAGTTTCTGTAACATTGTGTATTTCAACTGAAACAATTCTGGCAATTCATTCCATCCACAGCTGTGGATGTTAATGTTTTAATATTTGTTGAAAAGCGACAGCCTAAACTGAATAGATGGCTTGAAATGTTGAATAATGCTGAAAGTATGAATGATGTGGAATATTTGAAATGTAGTTGTAGTTTTGTAGGAATATGAATGTGTTGAGAAGTGGGAGCAGCATGAAGGATGTAAAGGAAGAATGTGTTTTAAAAGTTGAACAAAAGTCATAATGTAAGAAGAATGTGTTGGTTTGAGTGAGTAGATGAGAGTTGTAAAAGTTTCAAATGGTATAATTAGTATGTTGAATAAGTGTAAAATGTTTGTGGGAAGAGCTGGATTCACACCCCCAACCCCTGGGTTAGAGGTCAGCAGCTCTGCCTGCTGAGCCACAGCCTCTATGTGTGTGTGTGTTAATAAGAAGAAGAAGTAGCGTCAATAATAAAGAACTGGATAACAAGAATCAGCGTTCACAACAGTTGTACTGTTTTAAGAAGAACCACAAGGGGGCAGCCAAAGACCAATAATGACCATGTCATTGAGGTTTTCCAGGTCAGTGGTTAAATCAGAAGTCAGATACAGTATCGTCTGGATTGTACACATAAGCAACATGTTAGAAAGGGTGCAGATCGCGTGAATATCTTTCTGAAGTGTCACAATGACATCAGAGCTTGAGCTGTATTAAATACTAAAACCTGCTGCTGCACACACACACACACACACACAGACACACACACACACAGACACACACACACACACACAGAGACACCATGGGCTAAATTAAACAAACTAGACACAGAGGAATGGGTGTGTGTTGTGCCAAACCCTGAAGCTGGAAAAAGTCAACATGTTAGTTGTAATCCAGGTCAAGGTGACAGATCCACATCGACCTGTTGACTGTTGACTGTTGTCTGATGACTCAGCAACCAAAGCTTCAGGTTGGACAATACAATATGTACCATTTATGGCTTGATGATGCACAGTGAAGTAACTTATCTGTCACAACAGCAGGAGAGATACACCAGACCTGTTTTCTTTCTTCTTCGTTTCTAGGAAATTACATTTCCTTTTCCTTCCATAGACAAGCCTTTCTTAGAAAACCATTATGTATGCAAATTTACCAAAAGCTAAACAAAAGCATCTAAAACAGCTTTGACTGCTGATATTTAAACTTTGGAACCTTAATAATATGCTTGTTTCTAACGCTCTGGTTAACCATGTTCACTGCTTACCTGCAGTTAAATTACAGTGAGCTGTTGGAGCTTCAGACAGCTGTGACTGATGTCCTTCTTGGCTATGTGACAATTATATAAAGGCAGTTCATTTAGATCATCATGTGCAATATAGCATGTTGATATGTGAGGGTTTGACCCTCAGAGTGGTCTTGTTTCACTGCAGATAGTGTGTCCTGTAGGATTTTCATCCTCAACTAACTTGCTAAAAGGGGAAGACATTAATCTATGTCAGCCTTATCTTTTCTAGGTTAGGGATCTATCTGAGTGTGTGTGTGTGTGTGTGTGTGTGTGTGTGTGTGTGCATGTGTGTGCGCGTGCTGCTCTTTATAACTTTTTACCCATTTCCAAACTAAGCATTGCTCCTCAGGGTTTCTGTCGGTTTTCTCATTCCTTCCTCTGACAGGAGGCTGAGACAGCAAACCTCTGATTTAAACATCTTCACTGCAGGCTTGGTTTCTGTGGCAGTGCATGGTTAACAAAAAGTGAACATAAAGATCAAGTTTATACATTTTTAAGAGTACATTAAAATGATTTCCGTTCTATTGGTCCATTGGTCCATAGCATTAAGAAAAATCAAACACATCATAATGTAGCACATATCAAGTGTTATAATAAAATACAAACATGTAGAGAAACTTTGCATTAAAAAGTAAAAACTGTTGAGATGCGGAAAGTGTTATAAATGACATGTCTTCCTCACCTCCTTATCTCACAATTTATAACTGTCTTAAGTAACCGTGTGCACGTTGCATGTTAAACATTTGTATCATGTGAAAATATTACATGTCAAATATCCAAAAATCACGAACGCCTATTTCTAAGGGATTACATTACAATAGCTCACACAAATGTCTGAAACCTATACAGGTATATGACTTTGACTCTGAAACCCTGAGGTTTCACTTCACACTCGGTTCCCATGACCCCTTGAGCCCCTGGTCCACTGATGCCATGAAAACAAACACATAAAGCACTAGGAGGGGAAAAAAAGACAACTTCAATTTGGACAAAAAGAAAATTGGAAATAAAGTATTACATTAACTACACATCTGTATATGAAACCATCTGTTTAAACATATTTCGCTGTAAATACCTGTACAAAAGTCTCAGCACATTATATCTAAACATTTCAGCATGGACGTTTATTCTTGACCTTTGGGAACAGTACAATAAACCTTGTAAGTGGACCTTTGAGCTTAGATTTCTTTTGTTACATTTATTGAACTGTATACAGTAGCTCTCTACTACAACTCTGTGTAGCCTATACTTAAATAATACTATACAGAACTCCTTGAGTGATATTTCTTATATTTTATTGTTTACAATATTCATATTGGCATTCTGTTCTGTTCTCTCATGTCTCATACTGCTCCATATTTCATATCCCATGTTCAGTTTTCAATAACCTTACTAATACTTTCAATGTAAGCTGTTACTTACTGCATTGTATGTACATCTGTTATTTGATTTATTTCCCTTTTATATAGTGTTTCTTTTTTTCCTATATTTAAAAAAATTAATTATATGTTATAACAATTACACAAATTACATTCTATGGAGACGGATATTAAGCAAATTATTTCATATTCAAAAGTACATAAATACATTTGATTGGGTGTAACGTTTATGCTCAGAAAAAAATAAATGGTAAATGGTAAATGGACTCTTTCTTATATAGCGCTTTCTTATATAAACAACATTGTTACACAGAAATATACTTTGAGACACTCAGGTGGCAGCTACGATGAGAATAATCGGCAGTCTCCTTTTTTGTTTAATTTGTAGCAACAAAACTCAAACGCTAGATGGCGTAACACGAGGAAAAAAAACAAAAGGAGTGGAGATGCCGGGGATTGAACCCGGGGCCTCATACATGCAAAGCATGCGCTCTACCACTGAGCTACATCCCCTTCTGGAAAGCTGTGGGCTGATGACGTCTACATAAAGGCAGGTCATGACGCCGATGTGTAAACGGGCCATATTTTCTTCCCACGCTAAGGTTGAGGGGAAAAACAAATTGTTGGAGATGAGGACACATGTCATGAGAAATTAGCACACAATATTTATGACATAAACTCAGACACAGGTGGCTAAAATTCAATGCTTTCTCATCATCCAAGGTACGCTGATCCTTTGGGGAATTTAAAATAGATCCCTCTTTATGTTTCATCCTCCAGGGGAGCATGAATGAGGGGCTGTTATCCCCCTCTGCAGAGCACAGCCTGTCCTCGCTCGTGTTTATCAGCACACTCCTGCCAAGGACACCACTTCCAGGCACTGTTTGCGCCTTGTAGGGACTCATCCATGGGATGCACGCATGGCATGAGGGCTTTAGGAGGGCTGAAGAAGGGAATAGAGAAGATGGTAGGTAAGAGCAAAAGGGTGTGAAACTAACCATCCCAGCCTCCTCTGCTCCTCCGTCTGCAGAACAAAAGGCACTGGCCTGCAGAGGGGGTCTCCCAGGAGGAGGGAGGGACACTGGCTGACATCAACTCTGGTGTTGTGTGAATTTGGATTGGTGAACCCACCATGTTGCAGCCTGTGCTGAGTAAGAAATATTAGACAAGTGGTGTGTGTGTGTGTGTGTGTGTGTGTGTGTGTGTGTGTGTGTGTGTGTGTGTGGAAGGAGGGTTATCTTGGGACTGTTGAGTGCTGTTGAGGGCAGCATGTACAGACAGGGTGTATGCAATATGAGATGCAGAAAGAAATTCTTTATCTAAGGCCACAGACCTCCAGACATTACAGTGGACAGTACCAGAAGGGGATGGCATATTAATGTGGAAGTATGAATGTGAAAATACTCATTATGCAAAAAATAGGCCCTGTAAGTGGTAGCTGGTCAAGATGGAGGTAGTTATAACTACATTATTCACCTTTGGGGAGTTTAATCTGCACATTATATTCTCAATTTATTGATGAATCTATCGGTCTACAAAATATCACAAAAAAAGTAGTACAGACACAGAAAGGGGACCCGTATATACAGTGAAGTGACTAGCGAGGGAATCAGGAGCACGTGAGTAATGAGAGGATCAGGGCATGAACTGAACAGACAAGACAGGTAAGGATTTCAAAATAAAGCAGGAAACAGACAATAACCACAGGACGTAAGAGTAAAATCATAATGGAATGGAAATCATTGCTAATAAAAGTACCTCAAAAATGTATATAATACTCAGTGTACTTTAATGTTAAATGTTACTTTTCACATAGTGTCTCTCACACACACATGTACATAAAAATTTGACAAAACATCAAGGGCTTTAAGCATTAAAGGCTCACATTTGGGAACAGCTGCATGAATCAACTATTGACCTTTTAACAGATGTTATTTTTTCCATATTCCCCCATGAGATTTAGAAATGTTGATATTTTGCATGTTTGGGTTTGTCAGTGTCTTTTACATAACTGCTATTAAAAGTGTGGATTTTGGAAATGTTGATGTAGATACAGACATTTAGGGAAATACACTAATTTGTGTTCTTGCTGAGAGTTAGAGGACAAGATTGATAGCACTCTCATGTTTGTGCATTAACTATGGAGCAAGAGCTGTCCAAGTCCATTAGCTTAGCTTAGCATAAAGCCTAGTTCTCTCCAAAGTTCATAAATTCACCCACCAACACTTCTTAATCTCTCTTATTATACCCGGGTTGTTTAATCCCGTGGGCTATATGGTAACTATAGCAGCCAAATGCAGTGACTACTCTGAGTCTCCATTTGCTGCGTGGCAACCTCATATTGATGACAAGATTCCAGGAAGTCAGTGACCCAAAGAAATAGTGTTGGCACATAACACCCTCCTTTTCAGTCAATGTCGGTCAGTCCACCAGACTAAAACTTCTCAAGAACTATTGAATGGATTGCCATGAAATTTTGCATGAACGAATTTTCCCCAGGGGATGAATCCTAATGCCTTTGGTGAATCCCCTGACCATTCCTGTAGCGCCACCAGTAGGTTGACAGTTTTGTTTTTTATGTCTCAACAACTAATGGAATTACTGCCATCACATTTGGTGCAGATAGCCACGCCCCCCTCAGGATGATCTAGCGCCACCATCACGTCAACAATTCAGTTTTCCCAATACCTTCATCAGATACCTGCAAGCTAATGACATTCCTCTCAGCTTCAGCTGTATTTCGTGTTTAGTGCTGATAAGCAAATGTTAGCAACACATTAATTCATGATGGATAACATGGTAAGCATTATACCAGCTAAACATAGGAAGTTAGCATTGTGAGTATGTTAGCATCTAAGCTAAGCTACCTACTATCTTCTAGGGCTGCAGTCTTATCATCTGCCAGCAGCCAGCTATATGGGGACAGAGAGGCCTGATAAGACAGGAGAGAGAGGCACCAAGATAAAGGCTGCAGAGCATGTGAAAAGGTCATATAGGAAGTAAGTTAAAAAATGTGTGATTTTTTTAGATACATTTTTAAGTTCAAGTTTATGGGATTTATATGTGATTCATAATACTTCATAAAGCAAATCAGGCTTTTTTTTTGCTGATATTATGTAAACCCCAAGGAAGGGAGAGATGAGTGTAAACACCTCTACTGTTTTCTTATCTTTTCCATGTTTTCACAGTTTCTCTTTTTAAAATGTATCACTACACACAGTTGTCTTGTCTGACGATTAAACACAGAAGCTTAATTCAGCAGAACATTGTAGGGGGAAAAACACCACAAGGTGCCTCTGTGAACTTTGAGTGTTAGTACTGTCCTCTACATACACAGCGTCCCGTCAGGATCTGTTTTGTCCCCACTCGGAAGGGATGAGTTGTCAAATCAAATATCTTCTCACAAACGAGTTACTTTACCGTCTGTTTCAAGCGTCAACACACACTTACAGGCCGAACTTCTGAGTCAACTGGTCCATCGCCACATCTCGCCCTTTAACCACAAACAAAATAACAGTGTTTACAAAGCACGGTTTTGATTTGTTGGAAGCCCTCTGCATTTACGCACATGCCTTACTTAGCCATGTCAGCTGGGCAAAGACAGGCATGCTGTTAAACAAGAGCTGAATGTGAACACACGCAGAGACAGAGAGGGAGAGGGGGGAGAGAGGGGGAGACATTGCTGTGACCTTTCACCTATTTCTCCAAGCAGCCTGGAATACTGTGAGAATCCTGTGAGGCCAGGCAACTTGAGTGAAACTGGATTAAAAAACAAAAAGAAAGAGGCAGACAATCGAAAACCATAACCGCTTCTCTTTCTGTGTCCTTGAGCAGTGTATTCAAGCCCCAGTTTTTTGTTAATGATACGGCTGTGATCACTTCTATTAAAGGTTAATTACTAGCTTGAATTGAATGTGCATCATAGCGACCAACATGGCAATACATGCCATGCAAAGGACATGACATAACAAGTTCCACCAGGCCTGTGACTGTTTCTGATTAGTTTGAGAACACAAACATTAACACAAGCACGGATGTACAAACCATTCTTGCTAAATGTTTGTGTTCACTGTGTTACCAGAGTTTGGATATCATCATCGCTGCAGGGTGAATGTGTGTGTTTGTGTCTGCGTGCATGAATTGCCTAGCACCTGGTAACTGTATAGGCCCGAAACCTTATCATCCTGCCTTTAGAAAGCTCATGCTGTGCTGGAGTCTTGCTATCATCTCTCACCGCTGTGGTAATAACATAACAAAGACTATGGCATGAACAACTAGCTTACTAAGGAGCCTGTATGAAACACAGGCATGTGTCTGGACATACAACCCTGTTAGGTGTGGTTTGTTTGTTTTCATTTTGCATTCAAGACGTCCAGTCACACAGCCAGGCCTCATTACTCACATGCAGATTCCCATGTACTATAAAATATGACATGACATACTGTAAACTGAGCAATTCATAGTCCTGATACAAAACACTGTAATTTCAGGTTCACT
Organism: Gadopsis marmoratus; assembly: GCA_036023855.1. NCBI lineage: Eukaryota > Metazoa > Chordata > Actinopteri > Centrarchiformes > Percichthyidae > Gadopsis > Gadopsis marmoratus. The sequence continues at coordinate 149,235 of JAVQJF010125212.1, read as the reverse complement.
GCCAAATGCTGAAGTTCGCTGCACACTCAGAGTGTGTTCATCTCAATTTACAGGTCACATATACACGGTCATAATATCTTTGAGCTGAGTTTCAGTTGGCAGGGAGGACATACAGTATATGCAAAACCCTCACACAGTATAGGGTAATGTGTGCAGACTGCCTGGGTGACCTGTTCAGTTTTCTGCAGACTGGTGTAGAGCCTAAAAGATCTTGAAAACCAGCCATTATGGCCGGACTTTGGAGATAATTAGGCTGTAAGTAGTGCAGTGTGTTTCCAGCTTTACTGAAAGAATTCCCTCTTCCACGATAAGCCCTGTCAGCATGCTGGTGTATATGTGGACATAAACATGCATGTAGCCACACTATCATTCACACATGCATGCATGGACACAAGCAAGCTGTGAATATAGGCTATACACCCAATGAAGTAGACTTGAGGATTATGCAAAAGCCCCTAAAGACTTCATCCTAACACAACCCTGAATGATCTCTCACCTAGAAAAGCACACGTGCACACACACACACACACACACACACACACACACACACACACACACACACACACGTGTATTTATAAGAAGACTGGCCATTCTTTAACAATTATGCCTAAGACATTATTACTAAATTAGAATCTGATAAAGAGCCTTTGAGTTACATGACAAATCTAAATTACACATACAAACAGCAAAGTTTTCTAAGTCCTTCCCAAGCTTTAATATTTTTTTGGTTGTGCTCAATTTGTACATAGATACATTAAAACATTATGACAAACAAAAAAAGTGACCACACTGTTTTAACGATTTATTCGCAGTGGCCCCTGATTAAGCTATACAATGACATTTATTGAAATGTTTCTTATGTTTTAGGATTTTCCATTTACCTTATCATATTTAATTTGCTTATTTAATGTATTGCACTTTTTCACACATTGGAATTGTAATTTGTACAAAGATGTTATTTTCATGTCTGCAAACTGATTGTCTGTATGTTTATAATGTTCAATGAAAACACACGGTTTGGTCAACAGTCACCAGTTTGCACAATCTGCAGTAATAAAAGGCAGTGGGTAGTCTCAAAGCTACTTACATACTGCAGAGTGTAAAAGTGACCACCAGGGGCTTCAAAACCTCTCCACAGCTCATTGGTTACTCAAATGCTGCATTCAGATAAACGATGTGTGATTGGCTGGTATAAATTGAGTGACACGTGGAGGTCCTGCCCACCAAGATGGATGTTGAGGGGCAGGGGAAAGAGGTCTATTTACAAATGAAATATAAAGTAACTTCGCCAGCATCACTGGACAAAGAGAGCTAATCTGGTGTGTGAAGTGATGGACTGTTACTGATCATTTGAATATTTACTGAATAAAAGTTGGCATGAGCATTTGTTTTAGTAAATGATCCATTTTCTAAGGCTGTCTCAAGAAGAGAATGTGCAAAGGAGATTAGGTTACCTCCTATCTTTTTCATGTTGGACAACATTTAGCACCTGATGAAAAATAAAATGAGATGATGCAGTTTAACATCCACAGAGTAACATTATATAATACAAAGATAAATATGCTCAAAGTCTATTCAGGTGTTGATATAACAGGTCAGTTGCAGCAGCTTCAGCTCTATGCTCTTCCCTCTGTAGCTGAATATATTTAATTAAGCACCAAGTTGACAATTTAATCACTTTGCTGTCAACAGATCTTCATCTTTCCTAGTTATACAAGGCTAGTGATGGGAGCTATGTGAGCACAGACTCGGGATCAGTTTACCATCCCCCAGCCGTGACCTCGAACAGCAGGGATGGTGAAAGCAGAAGCTGATCACAGGTCAGCCTCTGGGTGAAGTCACCGTTTCCATCTGGTGCAGGTTGACAGCCCTCTCTCGCCCAGCCCCCCACCCTGTTACCTAGAGGCCCGGCTGGTGGCCTGTGTAATATTCTGATTGGCTGGTTTGTTTGGTGTGGGCGTGGAAAGGGGCGTGGCCGAGCGTATTGTGATCTCACAATCAGCTGTTTTGTACGCTCTACATTCTGATCCGAGGATCAGCTGGAGGCAGCAATAAACAGAAGGAAAATTTTGCAGCGGAAAAAAAAAAATCGAGGAGAGGAGGAAAAGAGCTGCAGATGTTATGATCTGACAACATCAGTGTAACATTTTTACACGAAGCCCTTCTTCTGAGAAGAAAGCCTTTTATTTTTGTATAATGGTGTTTTAACTACCTCACTTAAAGAATATCTAAAGCTATGCTTTAAGAATTGCTGTCGTTTCTACTGTGTGTGAGATCTCGTTTACAACTTGAATAACATTGCAGAGGCAGGTAAGATATCCATTACTTTGCTTTCAATCTAATACTTGATGTGTTTTGTTGCCCTCAAGAGGTATCAGGCTACGTTTGTCTCTGCCGGTGAAGCGGCTGCAGTCCTCAAATGGCAATCTGCAGAATATCCCCATCAGATGTCAGCCATCATGAAATCATAGAACATGTAGAATTACACCGCTTTGTCCGCCACCGACTCATTAGGCCTGCTGTGTCGTTTTGATTCGTAATGACCTATTATTAGGTTATGAATAGATGCACAAGCAGTGGCACACAGCAAACCAAGCGGCTTCATTAGGTCGATTCGCGTCCTGTACATCCCGGAAAATTACAGTCCAATACGTGTACAGTGTGACCCACAGACCGCCGGCAGCCGTTGTTCTGTGAATTGCACCAAATGCTGATGTGGAGTCAAGTCGATGGCGGATGTTGATGTTTTTTTTCTGGGAGGCGGACCTTGTAGGCCAAGTTTTTTTTTGTTTTTTTTTCTTCCGCAAAAAACAGTCACTTATGTTATTCTGTGAAATAACAGTTCCGTTGTGTTGTCAGCGTCCCGTCCACTCGGCGTCTGTCGTGCTTTGTCGCCGAGCCGCAGCTGTCATTGCTTTGACCCTTCAGCTGTGGAGCTTATAGCCCACACGGATAATTCATGTCTAACCTGGATACCCTACAGAAAGTCCTCCCGCCGGCTGTCCGCACTCCGAGGCCGAAGTCGATGTTTTGTGGCTGCTGGATTAATTTAAGAATCTCTGTGTGTTTAAAACGTAAACATTGTTGCTGTCAGCTGCATTGACGATAACCGTCGACAGTAGCAAACATTCCTTATGGATTGTTTTCGGTATAGTGTTGCAACGTGCAGATATGACATAATAACCCGCATAGGTCGCATATACAGGGTCATAATATCTTACATTTTCGCTATGTTTGGTATTCAGACCTCTTTTTTCTTTTTTTTTTTTTATCTATCTCCAGTCGCCAAATAGGCTGGAGCCGCTCTGTCAGCTCCAGTGACGTGTGCGTGACGTCACAGGCGTCTTGTTTTTATTTCGTGAGTCCCCGCCCATCCCGCTCCGCTCCTCCTACTTTTTAAAAAGACCAATGTCAAAAGAAAGATCCATAACTCAAGGTCCTTCTTGATATTTTAGGATGTGCAGTTCAGCCTGTACAATCTTATTTATAAACGTATGAATAAAAATCACTAAATAAGGACTGTCAAATCAAACCAAATCAAACTTTATTTGTATAGCACCTTTCATACAGGTACGTGTAGTTCAAAGTGCTTCACAGATGATGAACACGATAACCATAAAAAACAACAGAATCAAACAAACAAGACAAAAACACTTTAAGGATACGAAACCAATGCACGGAGAAAATAAGAGATGAAAATGTAATAACATAGATTTAAGAATGACTAAAAACCAGATAAATAGAAAGGATGAAAAGGATGAAAAATACATTTAAAAAATCAAAATTATAAATAAAAAAATTCATGAATTAATAATTTGATCATAATTAAATATCATTATCTTAAATGGAATAATATTTTACCACATTAATACATAAAAGTAGTTGAGTAAAAAAAAGTAGGTAATGTCTATAAAACAAGTTGAAGAGGCAGGTTTTAAGTTGACGTTTTAAGATTTCCACACGTCCAGCTGTCAGTGCCATATGCTATATATATAATATACTATAATATAACATCTCTCTGCTGTAGATTGTGCAGGACTTTCTTGAACTCTCCTAATATTTTGATTTATTAGTTATTTTGACAGGGAAAATGCTCACTGATGAATAGAAGAATAAATAAGTTAGCCTAGAGGACTAATTTTCACCTGTTGTCCATGACCAGGTGTTAAAAGGGATTCCTAAAGAAATTTACCTGTCTTATCAAATTAATATTTACAAAACAATAAATATGTACAAGACATTTCCGTACACATCCACACATTAATTACTGTTAATGGTGTTAACAGAGAAGATGCTGTCTTGACTACAAGCTTTCAAGCAAATGCTGTATATTTGTTCCTCTGCTTTCTCACATGTAATATATTTTAGCTCAAAGAGCATTAATCAGTGTTAATGGGTGGTAGTTGTTATGCTTCTACACAACATAGGCCATGTTTTCAGGAACTGTCTACTCCAGGATGTAAGCCATATCAGATTATTTCTGCTCTATTGGCAATATCAATTGCTATATTTACACCAGTGTAGATAGCCCTGAATTCACTGGTACAGCCACCAAACTGATAAAATGATTGTTGTTGAGGCTCTGTGTTTTGTGGATTTCTGCTGCACCTTATGCAAAGCAGCCCTTAGGCTCTGTAACCAACATTTTGTTTATCAGGATTTTGTTGTCATGGTCTCTCATGACTTAAGTTTATACTAGTCCAGGAATGCATTTAAAACAGTCTCAGTGTTGAGGATGGACTGCAGCATCTCAGTTCAGACTTAGTTCATAGTATCTTTTTAGTTTTCCTTTGCAAAAATACAACAATAATTTTTTTATTTCATTCACTGGATAGGATAGCACACGACCTCGAACGTTAGTCAAAATGAACTCATACAACCCAGAGAATTAAAAAAGAAAATACAACTGAGACCTTTCTATCCAGTAGGCTCATAATGATTTCTTTGGAAATTTTTCTTTGCAGCTTTTTGCCCCAATTTTCCACCCATTCTTTCCCCCTGTTCATTCGTCTCTCACCATCTCTTGTTATTTCAAGCATACGCCCATGCAAACAGTCTCCTTGGTGGTTACTATATTTGTGAACATTATTATTACTCCATCTGACACATAATAAATCTCAGGAGTTTGCACTCTATGGCACAATTAGGAAGTCTCTTCCCTTTTTTGTTCCTGGTGGCCATGGTGATTCTCCAAATAAGGACAGAAAGTGTCAGCTTCCCAACAAACATTCATGCATATCTCCTTCCATGTCTCTTTGCTCCATATATAAATCCCTGTCACGCACACTTTGTTTCACCATTTAATCTGTGCTCCTTTCTTTTTATTAACCTCTGTCATTTCTTGATCTACTCATTTAGTTGGTGAAATAGGAACCAGGCTGCAGGTCAAACAGACCATGGAGTGAAATAGGATATGATCTGGAATTTAAACCTCTACATCTTTGATACTGGTATACAGGGAGAAACTAATTTAGCCTAAAATTCAAGAGACATACTGTATGTCAGCAAGTATTAGTAGAGATTTGCACTCTGTGATCTCTTTAGGCATTCCTTCTTCTGTACTCACACACTTTAAGTAAATAAAACTCTGACTTTGAACGTGTAGTGTTTGTCTTGTAAGCGATGGCTGTTCAAACATCATCATGTTCACATTTAGATCAGGCACTTGTCCTTTGCCTCAGCAACTTTAGTCCTCATGTGTCTGTCCTTTTCAGCATTGTTTCCACTCACTTTGTTTGACTGTGTGAGAGTCTGGCTCTTTGTATCACCTCCTTTCACCTCCTCCACTTCTTCTCTGGCCTGTCCATCTGTCTTGAGACTGTGCTGACTGGTTATCTAAATTTCATGGGGTAGGGGAGTGCAACCATTGACCACCAGCTTCTTCCTTGCTGATTTCAATTTATTTCTTCATAAAACACATTCTTATTTATTGTCACCTCCTGTAGCTCAATGTTCCTCTGCCAATGTATTTCACAGTGGAGGTCAGCATCACGTTATATACCATTTTATATACAGGCTATATATCAGCATTGCCCTGTTGAAATCTCATGACTCAAAATGTAGTTTTCATTATTTCTTATTAGTGGAGGATGTACATTACATACTCCTGGCTGGGTTTAAAAGACAACATTTCAGCTTTATAAGGTGATAGTATGTCAATATTGTGTTTTTACAGCTTGTTTGGTTGCCCCCGAGTGGCCAAAGAAATCACTTAATGCAGGTTTTATTTAAAAAAACAAAACAAAACAAATTTTCCTTGTGAAGATTTAAGTTTTGGGATGCAAAATGTTAACAGTGACAAAATATATAAATTGAAAAAGGTATGTTCCCTCTGTGCACAGCCTCTGAGCCATTAAATGATTTTGAAAAGAACTGGTTGCTGGAAGCTGATCTGATCCCACCAATCTAATATGTGAAAGCTTAAAAATAAGAAAAACGTTTTGCTATGACGCAGCGTTTGTGTCAACCTGTCATTACAAGTCATGTCAAAATGCTTTGAGGTTTGAGTCCAAAAGAATACGTCCAACTTGTTCAAAAGTGTCTTACCACACACATTGCTCACGTATTGTGCTTATCTAATGTACCCTGACTAAGCAGTAGCAAATTAACCCAATAAGTGACAGCTCTTTTTTTAGATGTCTTTTTTAAGAAATTGTGTTGACAGTGGAGCACGTTATCTTCTTATAACCACTAAACACCCTCTTCTTTTTCTCTCTTGTTCTCTCCCTCCAGGCCTTTGCTCCAAACCAAGTGAAACCTTACATTTGCACTACAGAAGCCTACCCACTCCTGTTTGTTAAAACCGAGATACAGCGAAGGGCTTCAAGTGAAAAAAAAGAGACTCAAAAAATCGGATAAAGAATTTCATCAAACAGCAACAAGCGATACCTTAACACAAATAAAATATTCAAAAAGGCAGCTACAGCTTTTTCTTTGTGGACGACAAAAAGCACCCGAGTCATCAACACTTGACTATACAAGCAGTCATGTTTCAGCGTCTGAGCAACCTGTTGTTTGGGGAGGTAGAAGAGGTGGCAGCTGAGCTGAAGGGACCCAACCCCTGTGTGACGGAGGCTGACGAGGAGGGATGGATGCTCGTCAACCTGCCTGGTGAGTCTCAACAGAGGAAGTGCAGTGGTGGCTTGGATTGGTTGGTGCGTAACTTTAGAGCCACACCAAACTGGGAGAATGTCAAATTGATTTTATGTTGAGAGATTAAGATACCTGAAAAATACTTGTGTTCTCCCTTGCATGTCTATAATACTGACTAACATTTGAAGCATAGAACTAATGATGGGGATGATGGGGTGAGGTGTCGGGGCGTGGCACAACTACACTGATCACGCTCACCCATATGGCTGCCACACCAAAGGTGTTGTCTGTCAGATGATGGAAACACATTATTCTCTGTGAACATACATATCCTTCGTCTTTGTTTATGATTTCAATCATGACAAAGACAATTATTACATCATTTTTCTTCAGTGCCTATTCAGAAGCCAACCAAACGTGAAAAGCAACACAAAAGTACCTCTCAGCAGAGTCAAGGCAAACATTATGTCACTGATATAATCAAAACCTTAGAGGGTCAACACAACTAATGATGTGACTCTTTTATGTTTTGTGTTTCCTTACCCCCCCCTTCCCCTCTTCCAATTTTTTAAACACCCTGACATTCCCCACACTGGTATGTGTGCGCGTGCGTATGTGATCCCTTAAAAATTGCCCCCCTTCATCCTGCATGGCTTTTTGAAAATCTGCCACATTTGCATCATTTTTGCAACCTCCCACCTTAAACATCTGTGTTTATTGGCCATCTCATCCCCGATCTCATCGCTGCCATTTGCTCAGAAGAATCTGATGGCATGATGCAGGCAGAGGATGAGACGGGAGCCCCACTGATTGTACAGTCAGACAGTAACCAATCAAATCATCAAGACACACATACGAGAACTGAATGCCCGGCCACTGTTCCCCACCCCCCGCCTCACAAGCGCCGTAGGACATATAAAGGTCGGGCACGAGGTGCTGTAGCATCATCAGACCCCCTGTCTTGTCCAAGCGCTAGCCCGTCAGACTTGGGTGCCACTACACCCGTGACCCTTCGGAGGCGGGCCAGACTGTGCACGCCCTCCTCCACCCCATCAATGTCCCCTGGCTCTGGAAGTGAGTGTGGGGGCAGTGGGGGTAGCAGTAGGGCAGGCCCAGAGAGAGGCTGCATGGATGAGAGCTGGTTTGTCACCCCTCCCCCCTGTTTCACTGCAGAGGGAGCCACAGCGGAGACCAGCCCGATGGAGGACCTGCTCATCGAGCACCCCAGCATGTCTGTGTACGTCTCCTCGAACAACTTGTCCATGGTGTCCAACAGTAACCTGTCTGTGGTGGGAGAGGAAAGCATTGTCAGCCTGGCGAGCAACGTGAGGTGAGAAATAGCACTCTTTATGCTAGCTGCACTTGACCTTCACCTGCTTTTTCAGCATCAGCATGACAACAGTCACACTTTTCTCACATTTGTTCTCTCCCTCTTGCAGCAGAGTGGCTGAACCGGCTGTTGGCCCCGCCACCCGCAGCACTATGCCCACCAGGGTGACCCATGGAGCAGCTGCCCAGGCTGGAGCTCTGGCGAAGGTCACCCAAGTGGCCAGGGTCCAGCGTAGCAAAGCCCGCATCGATCGGCGCCATCTGGGCCGCAACCGCATCCAACGCCAAAACCGCACCAGGGAGCAGGTCCCCCGTCATGCAGCCCACGCCAGAAACACCTTCCTTCACCAGCCCAGCAAGCGTAACATCTGCCACTAAACTCCTCAGAAACCAGGGGGCATTTTTACTCTGAGGGCATTAGTAGTGCATAGTCAACTCCAAGACACACACCATTAAATGTTTCATTATCATATTACACTCAGATACCAGTAGACCAGTAGCTTTATTTGTTTTGGTTTAGTCACAAACTGACCTGGTAGTTTTATGCCCCATTCATATGAATCAAGCCCTCTGAGTAGATCTGTGTACGCACTTATTATACTTATTGTCCATTGCAGTATCCAGACAACTAAAAAAGGCTTCAAAATATTTACACAGGTTATACTTAGTAACAATAATGTCTGAAAAACAACAAAAGGTTTAGCTCTATTCATATTTTTTCTTTAGAAAAATATTCTCTTTTCTTTCACTCTTCCTCAAGGCATGTGTTTCTTTTTTTTATTAATTCAACCATTAAATCCCTAAAATACTTTGAGATAATGATTTGAAATGTAAATAACCAAGTGTACTTCAAGGCCTTTATGGTGGAAACAATGCAAGACAGAGACAAGTTAAGCCATCGTATCTTTGCAGAGAAAACAACTCATCATGTCCTCGAAGCGTTATATTACAGCTGATTTTTTTTTTCCAGAAAAGGTGGGAGGATAATGTGTGTGACGACTGTGAGAGGAAAATCACTAGACATTTGTTTCTCTCCAGTTTGGTCTATCAACATGCAACGTAAAGGACAAGGGCAAGGAAACATGGTGCAACCTGTTTCATCATAGGAAACAGATGTTGTGATATTTCTCTCCTTTCTCTTTGTGAAGGATGAGAGCAAGTAGGATATGTTGAGAGTATAAGCAAAACAGACTAAAGAGTAAAAGATGATGGATTAGAACTAGGTAGTATTAAAGAGAACGTGGTTAACATGAAACGGTCATAGGAAAGTGTTATGTAACCATCTGAGTAGCCTGTGAACATATTTTTTGCATATTTTATCTGTGTTGCTCTGGATAATGAATAAGGCACCTTCTTTTTTGAAGATTGGTGTTATCGGCAATCATAAAAATATATATAAATAGAACTAATGATAAGGCGTACGAATGGAGCTTGCCTTTGGGTTACAGGGTATGGCAGGTTATAGCAAGTGCAGAGCGGTATTGATGGGAACTCTTTATTTTGTTTTGCTACATTGCTTTCTGCTCATTTTGTCTCGTAAATCGTAACATTATTTTACAGTCTCTCTCTCTGCATGGTTCCACCAAAGAAAGAAAAGAAGGCTTGTTCCTCTCAGACAAAGAGATAGTACACATTTGGCTTTTAAAGACAACTAATTAAATCATACACAGCATCATGATCATTAAATGCGTGGTCTGTAAAACTAAAGTAATGTGCCCGGCACACATCAGCCATTTCCACCCACAGTGTGTGCTGTGATCTTACGTTATCCAAGAAAGTACGATATATGTACACATCAGTCCCTTTCATTGAAAGGTCACTGACTGTCCGGGAGGCAACTGTTAGGAGAAAAGGGAAGAAATGTCTCCTTAAATCCTAACAACAAACATCCTATCACCTTGCTTATGGATGTGCAACGCATTGCTTCATCACTGTCTGTCCCTTTCTCGTTTGCACATCCAGCACTAACTGTGTCCACCTAAAAGATCTAGCATACTGATATGTATTCAACAACAATAGTAAACAATGGTGCTGAAGTGTATACTAATGTTTGTAAATTATTTGAGACATGGATGTAAGTTTGCACTGTCATACATTTTGTGAGTCAAAGTTTTAGCGGTGTGCTGTGTGCTTGTGATAATTTCTTTTCTTTTTGTTCCTTTGTTTTTGTTTTGTTGATTCAAATTGTGCGTGAGAAGGTGTACCGGCAAGTTAAATGCTAGAAACTCTTTAAAAAGTCATGAATAATTGTCGTTTATTTGTCTTGTAAATATTACAAAACAATTTATAATGCTCTGGTAGATGTCAAAGCCTCTCAGGACTTGAGTCCACGACGTTGTGTCCAATGGTACTAATGAGAATCCTCTCTCTGCCTCACCTCTGTGCTCATTATCAAATCAAGAGGGCATTTCAGTGGCCAAAAGTGGTGTCCTTGCCCCAACTTCAGTCTCACCCTTTTGAGATGCACCATAAAAGCAGCACTAGACTCAGAGTTGGCGTGCCATAGGCAAACACTGCCCTCCAGAGGGTCCACTTAGCACAGCACTAGCTGTATGGATGCTGTTGAGGATAGAGTACAGTGATATGGTTTTAATACAATCTGTACTGGTGTGTTCAAAGGACAGATCGAGAGTTTGGAAAACGGAAATGACTTGTCTCATTTAGATCATCTAGATAAGTGAGATACATTGTGAATCACATAACACAGCATTTTTCATTTTCTGCCAATAATCCTATAAATTACTCTGTTTTATTCAAAATCTGTTAATATCTGTTAATTTATTATATAATTATGAATATGATCTTTTTTTCTGTTTAAAGATGGCTATCAAGTATCCTGTTGATTCCTCTGAATGGTGCAGGAGATGGCTCTGAGGTGATGAGCCTAGCACGCACACACACACACGCACACACACACACGTAGTGATCTCTATTCAGGCTTCCTTACTTCCCAGGGGCTTACTATTCTAACTGACTCTGACTGTGTCTCTGAGGTTGAATTTGGTTTGCCTGTTGTAAATTACTACATACAGAATGAAAACAGGGTAATAATGAGAGATCGCAGGTGGATGTGTGTGTGTGTGTGTGTGTGTGTGTGCAAAATGTAAAGATCACCACAGACACCCCTCTGCTGCCGCAAACCTGCCCTGTTTTTCTCATTTTTATTTATTCCTTTCCCACCAGTGGCATGTAAAAAGGAAATGTGTTCCCCATATGTTGTGTGTGATTATTGAAAGGTGTTTTAAGAGTGATAGTCATCCAACTATGGGGAGAGGGAGTGGTCACCAGGTGTGTCAAGCCCATATGATGTGGACAGGGAAAGGATGAGAGAGAGACAAATAGTATATATATTTAAAATAAATTTAAATGTATCATAAAAATACAATAGAATATGCTTGTATTTTCCCATATAGTTATTAGAACAGTGGTTCACCAATAAGATGTTTTAACTGAAAGGCGTTGAATGTCTGGGGAGTTTCATATGTTTTATGTTGTGCCCTGAAATGATGGCAGCTTAAAAACACTTGGGGTTTTGCCCATATTACATCTCAATTAGTGCACCCCTCCCCCACGTATAAAATTTGGTGTATCTGATATCTACAGTATGGTGATTGTGCCTTTCACTATTTCTGCATGGTTTTTGTGATGTACTGATTTTTCCATCCCCAAAGTGGATGATCGTCCACTGACAGGCAAGACCTATGCAAAAATCAACGGATGGGTTTTCCAGCATCCATTCAGAAAACACAGGTACCGCCAAAAAAAAAACAACAACAATAAATACTCAGGTTAACACCTGAATCTTGTGTCATTATTTTCATGTGGGAGAGCAGGAGGGAGAATGTGTTCTATTGCACCAATATAAGCTCTATTGGAAAAGCATTCCGAGTACCACAATGTAAAAAACATTACAAGTAAAAGTCCTGCATTCCACATTGTACTTAGTAAAAGTAAGGAAGTATAATCGACAAAATGTGATTGGAGTATTAAAAGTTAAAATACTCATTATGCATGAATGGGCCTTGTCTGTGTTATATTAATATATATATTATATTATTTGATAATTATTACTGAACATGCAGATAGCATTTTGATGTAGCTTGTGAAGAAGGAGACCATTTTAACTAGTTTACATTTGGGTAGTTAAATCTAGACAATACATCATATGTTATAAACTGGTCAAGTTAAGTAGCTGTCAAATAAATGTAGTAGAGTAAAAAGTGCATTAGGTATTAAAAACATAAAGGTGGAGTGAAGTAGAAGAATAAAGTAGCAAAGCATAAAATAGTTGTGCTCAGGTTAGATAGACGCTTTACTGACCCTGAGGGAAATTTAGGCTTAAATACAAAATATGTAATAAGTGAAGTGCAAGTACTTCAAAACTGTACTTAAGTACAGTACTTCAGTAAATATACTTTGTTACATTCAACCATTGTCTACCTTGCAGTATGAATGTAGGCGGAAGTGCAAAAATGGGAGGAGGGGAACAGGCGGTTGTGGTAATGATGTGTAAATATTGTGCTTGGACTGAACCTGGGCGGGGTGTTAATATGGCCTTAAAGTGGCTAGACTGGAGGCTGGACAGAGGGAGAAATTAAAAGTAAGCAAACTGTGAGAAGACATGTATGTAGGCTGCTGTACAACAGCGTGATTTAATATAGAATAAGAGTAACACCTGTCCTTGCAGCACAGCGGTCCAACCTTTGTGGTGTGTTGAAACAGATGCCCTGTAGTATAGCCGACCTCTGACCTTTCTGTGGATTAAGGAAAGTGAGACAACTGTGCTGTGTCAACTAAAGCGCTTATAATCGTCTACCGTCTATTTAATAGGTGGAAGAACAAGAACAGAAGAGGGCTTTTTGGGAGGGACAGAAGCAATTGGAGCAGGTATTCTGCAGACCTGCTATAACCTGTCTGTCTGCTCTACCGGTAATAAAATACTCACCAGAGAGACTAGGAGGCCCTGGGGGAGTTTTCCAATTGGCCACTGTCATAATATTGGAAGGGAAACAGCTTGAGACACCTGCAGTGGAAAGTGGATTTGGTCATCGGCTGTGGGGATGAGATTCTCTGTCTCTTTATGGTCCCCAACGCCATCTACTATGAAGTAAGTCTGATATTGGCACCTGGCCGACACCGCGGAACATCGACCTTCGTAAATACGTTGCGGCTTAACAGCGTTTCCCGGCTGCTCCCGGTCTTCAGCTCGCTGTCACACGCGTGTTCAAAACGCTGACGCTACACGTCGGCTCGCCGCTCCTCTGACAAATCTACCCGGTCGTCCTTGGCTGTGACACGAAGCTAACTTCCCCCCCGGGTGGCGTCGCGATTCGGGAGCTCGCGTAGTCTTGGCGACGGAGAGCCGCCCGCTCGCCCCCCCCCCTCCAAAACAAAGAACAACCCCCCCGCGAGGATGCGTTTTATTTGACTGCGCACATTTTCCCGACGACGGTAAGTGACACTGGCCCCTTCGGACCGAGGTGCGTTAGCTTGTAGCAGCTGAAGGAGCGAATCGGTGTTTGTGGTAAATAACGCTGTTGTCTCTTAATGCACTCGGATGTTAATGTGCTTAACACTATAGGCAGACGGGGGGGGGGGGCAGACATATTGTCGCGTGTCAATATTTGCGGATGGCTGTGTTTGTGCACGCGCTCTTAATGGCAATGCGAGGTGAATACGAGAAGGGCGCATCCTCGACTGCTCCACGTAATGCCTGTCTGTACTGAAAACTAGTCGACCTGCATGTTTTGTTGTGTTGCGCAGGTGGAAGCCTGCGTGAGTGGAGAAATGCAGCATCATCAGCAGCATCATCGGAGCGACGCACAGCTGCCTCGGCCTCGCATGTCTGCGATATTCCCTGAGAAGTAGGACGTGCGGTGATCTTGTAGCAAGGGTGCTAATGTCATACAGGACAGAACTACAGTTCCCATGTCGGCAAACTGTGAAATGGTATTAAATCTCACGTGAAGTGTAATTCTTAAGCACTGCAGCTACACTAGAGATCCATAAAGGGATATTACAGTGATTCTTTTAGCAGGTGCGGCTGATCATCCCAGACAAACACAAACATATGTGACTGGGAATATGGATATCCTGGCCTAACGCCCGCACACAGTACAGATAAAAGGATAGGTTAACTGTGTGACTGCAGGAAACAGCAGTAGCCATGCACAGCCCTGCTCCAGAAATTGTGGCAGGGTACCCGAGTGGATGTGCGGCGGATAAAGATGCCAATCCGGAGACAACCTTGGGCAGTGCCTACTCCCCGGTGGACTACATGAGCATCACCAGCTTCCCCAGGCTGCCAGAGGACGACATGCTGTCTGGGGAAAACGCCACGAAATCTCGCAAAGATGATGACAACGTCCTGAGCGAGCAAGATACAGGTGAGTCAGCCAGGTCAGGCACAGTTTGCTATCAAATATACCTTCCGCAAACGCCACAGTGCAGCGGCGTGCGCAGGTTTCTGGATGTGGACACGTGAAGCAGCACCGTCTTTCTGTCAGATCTCCATCAGTAGTTTTCACTGCTCATTGCTGCAAATCATTTCTGAAGGCTGACTTTGAAAAACTTACTTTCGTTATCAGTTCATTTGGAGATTATTTTCTCATTTGATTAAGTGTTTTGTTTTGTCTGACCAACAGTCCAAAACCCAAATATATTGAATTTACTTTCATATATGACAGAGAACAGCAGCAAACCCTTTCAGTTGAGAAGCTGGAAAAAGATGTTTTTCTAATTTTTATTTTTTTATTATCAAAATAGTTGCTGATTAATTTTCTTTCAGTCAAATTTCAACTACATAGATGCTATTTTGTGGATTGCATGCATGCAGAATTGAGAAATAGTTTTTTTTTGTCCTCCAGTATACATGGTCACTTTAAACTGGCACATTTTTTGAATGGTGGTTGGTGTGAGAGAACAGAACATACTGCAAGTAGCTGACATTGGGGTTGTCCTGCTCTTTCCTGTTCATTTTAAGCCTTTTGGTTTGTGTTGTTTGTTACAGACCCAGATCTGTTTCTGAAGTCTGCTCGCCTCCAGCGTCTCCCCTCCTCAGCTTCGGACCTGGCTAGCCATGATATCGCATCCCTGCGGGAGACCACCAGAGACCCCTTTACGGAGGACTGTGCCTGCCAGCGAGATGGACTGACAGTCATCATCACTGCCTGCCTCACCTTTGCCACAGGAGTCACTGTAGCTCTCATCATGCAGATCTACTTTGGGGACCCACAGGTATTTGTGTTATCTGCGGTTGTACTTTTGTAACCATGTTGCAAAAGTGTTGCTTTTCTCAAATAATTACAGGTGACTATGGGATTGTGAGTGAATCTACATGCTCCTCTCAGTGCCTTCCTACACAAGCCCAAGTTAGTTCAAAAGCATATTAACAATCTCCACCTTCCTGCTTTCTTCTCCTGTTTCTTGCAAGGTCTTTAACCAAGGGGCAGTGGTGACAGATGTGGCCCAATGTACATCTCTTGGCTTTGACGTTTTGGAGAATCAGGGGTCTAGTGTTGACGCTGCCATCACTGCCGCCCTCTGTTTGGGAATTGTCCACCCTCACACCTCTGGTTTAGGAGGGTGAGTGATAGAATCATATCAATCTCTGCTCCGGTTCTTCGACTTGGTTGAATATGAATATGAAGCCAACTTTGTGTTCTGTTGATGTCTAGTGGTGGAGTTATGTTGGTGCATGACATCCGTAAGAATGAGACGAGGGTCATCGACTTCAGAGAGACGGCACCATCCGCCATCCACGAGGAGATGCTGCAGACGAACCTTGATCTAAGTGTAAGCCGCTATATCAGGTGTATCCCTTTTATAACAGTGAGATGTTGAGTACACAAACAGAAGACAGTCTCATTGCTATTGTTTGGTACTGTGGTTAGTTAATGTGTGCACCCTGTTCTTGCTGTTGCATTTCAGCCCGGCCTGCTGGTGGGAGTACCAGGCATGCTCAGTGGGATGCATCAGGCACACCAGCTCTATGGCAGGTACAGTAACTATTATGTAATGCCATTTTTATTTGTTCAATCTTTCCCAGTGTCATGAATAGTCAAAGTCCTCATTCTGGTTTCTGGATTTTCTACATTCCTTCTTTCTTTGATATTGTGACACTCCTGTGCTTATAAATCAAACACAACATATGAAAAGCTTCGATTTATGTTGGCTCTGACAAAGCCTGTGTTTGCCTCAGTGTTCAGAGCCAAAGTGAGTTCTCACAGTGAAAGTATCACCAGCTGTGATAAAAGCCAGAGTGTTGGGCTGCAATTACTCTGATGCTGTGTAATTATCATGATCCTCAACTGGTAACAGGATGAAGAACTAACCAACTTGCCTTATCTATGCACGGAGATTGTGTGTTATGCTAAAATGTCGTGGATTGTCATTTTGCCACAATAATCTCTTTGAATATGTGTGTGTGTATATATATATAGTTTTTAACATTTGTAATCTAAGCCAATCTTTCATGACTTTTGAATTACCCAGAATTCCATGGAAGGATGTGGTTACCATGGCAGCAGACGTGGCCAGAAATGGATTTAATGTTACTCATGACCTAGGTACGTATATTGTAATGCAGTACAAATCACTTGCACTAGCTACACTGCTTCAGCATTATCGCCTGGCATCACTGTTGTTCCTGAATAACACAAAGTGAAGTCAAATTTGAAGCTTAGGTGTGATCTCATCTGCCTTTCTGCTCTCTCCTTAGCCGAAGCTCTGGCTGCAATTAAGGACCAAATCATGCCTGAAGCATTTCGGGATTTGTTCCTCCCTAATGGCCAGGCACCCCTCTATGGGCTGTTCACCAGGCGGCTTGATCTAGCAGCGATCTTGGATGCTGTCGCAGTTGAGGGGATATCGGAGTTCTACAATGGAAATCTGACGCAGGAAATGGTGGCAGCAGTAAGGAAGAACCCCCTCCCCCCTTGTCTCCAACTGTGATTTTATAAGTAGTCATGAATTCTGCATGGTCTCTATGGGGAGTGATTTTTACCCCTCAAACACTACGTCCCTTTCACCCCTGCTCTTTACATTTTGGATAGAGCGAGGCTCAGTCGTAATGATGATGTTGTTAATTATTGCTCAGAATTCTGTGACCTAAAGGAAAAATATAAAGACAGTATTTATTACTCACACACAACGAAAATTGAACATATAATTCGTAAAGGTAGCGCAACAACTTTTTCAAAAAATACCACAACCCCTCTTTGACAAGGTATACATGTAATCTTAAACTAGGGTCACAAAGGTCATTAATTACAGGGCTATTGCATGGAAACTGGACTTTATTCCTCTAAGGACCCTTATTTTTTTACATGAAACTTGAACCCTACGATTCCCCCATGTCAAACAGTTTACACATGACATAGGTATGGGATGCAGGCAGTCCTTTTAATTTGAAAAGATTGTCATTGGGCATTATTTGACTGAATTGAAGTATGCATTGAGGGTCAGATGACCAAAATGTTTTTGACACTTAAAGCTTTGCGTTAGTAATGACAATGCACAGGATAATGATTGCTCATCAACTTTAAATTTTAGCTCTATATGTATTTTTAATAGGTGCAAGCAAGTCGTGGAGTGCTCACAGAGGAGGACTTTGGAAACTACAGCACAGTCTTACAGCAGCCAGCAGAGATAATGTATCAAGGTAATTGTATTTACATCATAGCTGATAGAGAAAGAACCCATAAATTAGCACAAAACTAATTTGACATGAATCTTCCTCGTTTTTTATATTTTGGTACTTCATCATTCACGCACAACTTCATTCAAACTGTTCAGCTCATTGAGGATATTCTCCAATTGCTGGCTTAACTTTTGTATGAAGGATCCCAGCTGTTCATTAAACAATACAGGTCAGCTTTTCAGCAGCCAGCAGGTTCTTCAGAAATTGGATTCCCTAGTTTCTTGTAATGTCCTTGTTAATACAGTATTCCCCTCAAATATGTATGTACTTAATAATGACCAAGGACATGTCAACTTTGACAAAGGAAACAGTGTACGCAGTGTACACATTTGAGTACTGTGTTTCCGTAAGCATGGGCTGCTGTTGACACAGGAATGCAAATATAACAGACATGACTTTCTTCCTGTGTGTTCCATTTGTCTCATCTGCTATATATATATATATATATATATAATCGCAAATATTGGAGATTTTATCTTTCTGTGAGTTCATATTATTTTATATCATAGATATGTTGTCATTTGTTTTAGTTCTGTATTGCACTACTGTATACATTCTTTGGCACACCAAACATACAGTGTATGGTGCAAGTGTTTTTATACTTGCAGTTATAGGTTGTTTTTTTTCTATTGCAATTTTCCTTTTGCATTATACTTTATATATGTCAGTTTAATTCTTATTGATTTTCAGTTTTTCTTTGCTTTGTCCCATTTTATTGGCCACAGAATTTATTCCATTTCGCAGCAGAAATCATTAACTTTTCAACTTTTTTGATTTGTTGGTGTTTCTGAAGGACACCATGTGATGTCGGCCTCGGCCCCAAATGCTGGTGTTGCCGTGATGACCGCTCTCAACATCCTGGAAGGCTACAACATTACCAGCCAGGTGTCCAGGAACAGCACCTACCACTGGATTGCAGAGGTATTATACTAACTGCTTTACCGCTACGCAGCATAAGCAGTGTGGAGTACAAAGTGCAGTAAATCATTTGACTTTTACTTTTCACTGTTAATTTTGCATTACTCTCCCAGGCTGTAAAGATAGCTCTTGCCCTGGCTAGTGGGCTGGGAGACCCCATGTATGACACTTCTGTCTCAGAAACTGTCGCCAAGATGCTAAGGTAGAGATCCCATGTAATCTTTTTTTATACAAACAAACAAAAAAAAAATATATATATATATGTTTTTTTTTTATATACTGTATATCCATGCTAATTCAGTAAGGCACTTTCATTGAGCACTACCCTTTATTGTTCCCATCTCCCAAGTAAATCACAGGCTGCCCTATTCCGCCAGATGATCAAGGACTCTCAGACTTTCCCTGCTGCACATTACACTCCATCATTTACCTTTGAGGAGAATACAACAGCTGCCCAAGTTGTGGTCATGGGCCCAGACGACCACATCGTGTCAGTCATGAGGTATGTCATGCTATAATTGAACTGCTTTTGCACATTGTTTAAGCAAATCCCAGTGACGGTTAAGAGTGGAAAGATATCACTGGAACACTTAAACTAAGAACAGTTTTCTTTTTACTTGTGGCTGTTTTAGCTCTTTAAACAAACCATTCGGCAGCGGGATAGTGACTCCTTCAGGAATCCTCTTGAATAGCCAGATCCTGGACTTCTCGTGGCCTAATAAAACACAGAACTCGTCACCTAACCCAGTAATTGTGCATTTTGTCTTTTTTTTAACTGATTGCAGTATTGATTGATTTCTTATTGAAAGAGGTCTTGTAGCTGCTCTTAGTCCTCATGGTTTTCGTTTTCTTTTGCTTTAGTATAACAACGTCCAGCCTGGGAAGAGGCCAATGTCCTTTCTGATGCCCACAGCAGTAAGGCCTGCCATAGGGTTATGTGGCACATATGTAGCCATTGGATCTTCCAATGGAGAGAAAGCTCTCAGTGGCATCACACAGGTTATTTAATTACTGGAAGAATTACTTAAATTCATGATTGATGATTGTTCCTGTCCAATGAAATGGAATAACTCTGCCCATGTACTTTCTAACAGTTTATGTATGTATGTGTTATTATTATAAATATTGTGTTTTCTGATAATTCACAGGTGCTGATGAATGTTCTGTCTTCACGTAAAAATATGAGTGACAGCTTAGCGTATGGAAGACTCCACCCACAGCTGCAGCCCAACATCCTTCTGGTGGACTGTGAGTTTTTCCTACTGATCCATCTATTGTCGTTTTGTCCAAAAATAATAGAGACCCTTCAAAATCTATGATTGCACTGCTTTGGGCAGATTGGCTTTTTGACTTCATTTCCAAGTACAATTGTCATTTCCTGCATTTCCATGCAATATACATCTGGATATGCCATCTAGATAAAGAACAATCCAGTAGTACCCTTGAACCGGTTTTACATTGTCATCAGATCACATTTATGTGTACACTGCAAAGTAAATGAGTAGCTGCTAAGACAGCAAGTACCTCTATTATCATCAAAAACAAATGTGGCAGGTGTATGGTTTCTCTTGCCACAGTAAAATGCCTTCCTGACTTCCTATGGTGTGAAAGAATAATTTTTTTCAATTTTAGCAAAAATCATGATGGGATCTATCAGTTTCTGGTACATTTCCATAATGATTCATTGCAGATCACAGATCAGGATGTCATGGATCTGGCTGAGATCTAAATCTAATCTGATCATGGCTGATCGGTACCTTTTCAAAGGCTCCTGGATGTGTGCTTAGTTTTAAACATGATATACTATGACCTGCATGACAGAAAATCCACATAGACATACAATCAGAACACACAATCGTTGCTATACCTGCTGTATAAATTCACTCCGAGTGTTATTTTCCTTTACCAGATAAACATTACATTTGAATACCAGGTGTAAACGTGACCTTAGTCAGTTTGACATTTATTTTTCATTGTTCTTCCCGCTAACCTCAGATCATCCTCTTCTTTCCCACTCTCTCTTCCTCTCTGACAGCTGAGTTTCTAGATGAAGACGTGGAGCTGCTGCAGGCCAAAGGTCATAAGGTGGAGAGGATGGATGTTCTCTCGTTGGTGGAGGGCACCCGGAGAACCAATGACCTCATCATTGGGGTGAAGGACCCACGTAGTGCTGATGCCTCTGCCCACACTATGTCCAACATGCCTTAGGGCCCCTCCCTTCTCCTCCCATCCCATCCCATTCCATCCTCACACATAATGAAGAAGGGGTAAGAGTACCACTATATTATTAATGGCTAATGAGAGAGTAAGAATGCTGCTCATCAACTAATACACTTTACATAAGTTAATGGCAAAGTGCAGTTGTTTAATAGAAAAAAACAGAACAAAAAGACATGCAGCTTTGTCTGAGATGATCTTGTAGGAATGGGATGTGGATCCCCGATAGAGTATTTTGCTGACACACAGAAAATACAAAGGATCACCATCTCCCATACTGACATTGGTATGCCAGTATGTATGTCCATCCCTTAATGGCATCAGTCAAATTCTGCAGCCTATATTACGCAGTGCAGGGCATAGAGGTGCAAGGTGTGTTCATAAATTCAGATCTGATGCATTCCATTCCAGTTCCACTTAAAGAAAGCAATAAACCTAAGAGGAGTGGATTTACTTAATGGATATGAGAAAAAGAAAATAGAAACATGTAATGGCTTTTGAAGCTATTTTCACAGCCTTGAGTGGCAGCTAGTTTTTGGCCTGTGAGGTACTGAGCAGGACATTTAAGAGTGTTGCATCAGGAATACTGATGGAGATGACTGATGAACAAATTGATTCTTTGCTAGAATGAACAGACATGAAAAACGTAATGAAGGAAGCCATCATTTACAACACAATCATCCTCAGTGCATTCGACCCACCTTTCTGCTTTTCAAGTCTTCCACTGCATTTGAACATCACGCCAAATAATGCATAAGATCATGGGATGGCAAAGGTAATACTCTTTAAACCTGTGATTAAGCCTTCCATTGTCACACCTGAACTAGACTATATTAACTGAACACAGAGGCATCAACCATTTACTCTCCTGCTCTTTATATGATGTGTAACTGTGGTTAGATGTTGTTTGGTACAGCTACTGGAGTTTTAATTGTTGAGAACAATCAATGGCTACTTGGAACCATGTTAACACTGACACATTATTTACACAAAGTATGTCATACAGAACTACAGTAAGACCATCTCAATTGATTTCCCTAAATAAGAGGATTTGCTTCCGGTTCACAGGTGTTAAATATTGCTAATGGTAGAATAAGTGTATCTAAATATATGATTTAAGAGATTTTAGATGTTGCATGATTTTTTTTTTGTCATTTTAAAGCTTGTGGCTTACGTTTGTTTTTATTTAGAGTGGGGAAACTTGTCTTTAGAATGGGACTAATCTGATTCTTTTACAGATTGATTGAATGTAATCTCTCTATTTTTATATGAACATTTGTTGGGCTGTATACATTGTTTCTATTGTTGTAACAAGTCATTGAATCAATACATTTTAGAAAAGGCTGTTTATTTTTTGTGTACTTTTTGTGTAATTATTTTACGAAGTATATTTGAACTAACAACCAACAACCTTTATAAAGCATTGCATTCTAAAAGTGGGCAAATTCCAGAATTGTTGTCTCTGTTGTTGGGCACTAGTGCAATATGACTGTTGATGCTTGTTCCTGTACTGTAGAGTACCATGCCTTAAGACACGCATTTGCACAACACCAGATGTTTGATTTCATGTGCATCTGTATCTGATTTTAATAAAAATCAGCACTGTCCAAACCCAAGAAACTGAAGAAATAAAATGTTTGCACACATCCTAACACTGAAGAATGTTTGCCCCTTTGTTCCTCCATACTTGTGCATCTGACCTACTGTAGAATCAAGCGAGCTTGCTCTTTCCAGATACTAAGCTGAGGGATTCTTGGATGACTGGACTTTTGAAACTGAGCTGATGAATTTTACAAATGATATAAAGCCTATTTATGACCTGTTATTATTTACATCAATCAAGATTCTGCTGCATATGAATCAATTGCTTATCCTTGGTTTGCCGGATGTTTATTCTGAATATTGTCACTCGAATTTTGGTATCTGAATTTGAGCAACTTGAATATATATTGTTTGATTTTCTTAAACTTGAATTTTGTATTCTGAACTTGAAAAATAAAAGGGAAAATGAGTTATTGAAAACAGAGTGGAATTCAGAGGCAGAAAATTCAGATACATTTGAAAACAAAAAACATCCATGCAAGAAATTCAGTGGCTTTAAAATGTATGCATCTGGTGAGACAAATTTACTTCCATATGACAATGTGATAAGAGGAACCAAAAACCGTATTTGCTGTTGAACTACTACTTAATGTTAATTCTTAATTTTTGCTTCAGTATTTTGTCAAAAGAACGTCGATACTTTTTCCTCTATTCAGATTTTATTTTGTAAAGCAATACCGGAAACGGTATTCTTAGCTCTGTTAGCGTTACATCATTTCTGACTTGCTTGTGATTCATGTTTTGTTAGCAAATCTGGCTAGCAGATGTCGACCTATATATGAATATATGTGGTAAGGCTTTTGCGTTTCTCTTGCGTAATTTACTGCTGGTGATATGTAGCATGTTAAAGCTAACGAATTGGGAAGCTAATAGGTTGTGTTTCAATGCATTGATGATGAATTAACTGCAATGCTACCCAGCTAACGGTTGCTAATAGGAGCTTTCGGAGACGCTAGCGGCAGGAACCGCCTTGACATTCATTTTATCCCCTTTCATAATGTGCTGTTTGCTAGAAACGTAGTAATCTGAGCTGCAGGGGAAGTTCACATCGGCATGAAAATGAACAATAACATGGGATACAGGGTATTTGTTTACTTCCTGTCGATTTTGCTCTCGCTGCGTTAGCGTACGTTTGCGCTAAGGCCCGTGCTACTGCAGGGCCGATCGTGTTAATCGTGCTGGTCACCGGTTATGGTAGCGAATTTTTCCAATGTCACGTTATTTGATGTTAATGCTAATCACACTGCAGATAAGATATCCCGTCGGTGATCTTTAACATGTCCGCTGTTGTAAGTTTAACATCACCGGTCATGGTGATGTCACTTACGTAGAGTTGTGTCAACGTTACTGTCATAACGTCATCTATTTTTCTCGACGTGGATTTACAAAAGGGAAGATGTTGTTGTTGTTTGACCAACAACGTATAACTGAAAACTTCCTACTTATCCAGCATCTGACTCCTGTACAAGTCAGTTCTAGTTTTGCACTCCTGCAATACTGAGACTTCTACTTTTGTTGTCTCTTGACTATGACACTAGTGGTTTACAGGATGGGGTAGTAATTTGTGTCTCTCATGTGCAATTTCAGTATAAAACGGTTCAAACGCCACTCCTAGTTCGAGGGAGTATGGCACATCAACGTACCCCACCTCAGATGTCCCAGAGGACAGAGTACCTGGAACCTGACAATGATTCAGACGGGGACTCTGGTGTTGGGGATGATGCTGACAGTTGCCATGGAAGCCCAGTAACGGAGGAGGAGAAAGTCAACAAGCAAGATGGCACTGAAGAAAACTGCGGGGAGGGAGAAGATTTTACAGTTTTTGTTGCCTTTCAAGGGAATATGGAGGATGAGGACTTCACACAAAAGCTTGACACTATCCTCAGTGGGATACCAAACATGCTTGATATGGGTTAGTTTACTTTTGACCACTTTGACATGGAAGAATCTCATATTCTGTTGATCAGTGTCAAAGTATCTGATGTACACCCACTTTGATTCTTTGTTGTAAAAGTCCACGGAGGGTGCTAAAGTTTTACAAGCACCCCAAATGTACATTTAATACATGCCGCTATTTCGTTGGGCTATTTAATATTCCAGAAACAGTTTTAAGTGTCCATCCTTTCCTTGTTATTCCATCGTGTATACACTGCAATTGCAACTTATATCCATTAATTGTCCTCCTTTTAGGCTCTGAGAGGCTACAGCCACAGCATGTGGAGCCGTGGAATAGTGTGCGGGTTACGTTCAACATTCCTCGGGATGCTGCTGAGCGACTCAGACTGTTGGCCCAGAACAACCAGCAGCAGCTCAGGGACCTGGGGATTCTCTCTGTGCAGATAGAAGGTAACATTTCAAAACAGGATGCGAAAGAAAATTTCTTTTTTTTGTGTCTGTGGTACTAAAAAACAAAGCATACAAAGTAGACCTCCTGTAGTCAATGTTATATAAGTTATAAGTTATAGATGTTCCCTGTATTGATGTTCAGGGGAAGGGGCCATCAATGTGGCTGTGGGCCCAAACAGAGGTCAAGAGGTCAGACTGAATGGACCGATTGAAGCACCTGGCCAAATGAGGATGGATGTTGGCTTTCCAGGTCAGCCTGGTCCAGGTATTAGTTGACTGAATTGATTACACATGGTCTCTGTATACCTAGACTGAAACTGTGCTTGAATATTAGATAGTAGTTATTTTAGTAGTAGTAATATTATTATTTTTTTGATAATGGTACAGTAGCTAATGTGCAAACATTGATTTGGTTTTCTCATTTATTTTGGACACTACACACACACACACACACACACACACACACACACATATAAAAGACATGAAGTAAAAAGTCTGAAGAAAAAAAAATTAGTTGAATGTGTTGTACAGTTGATTTTAGTTATTTTTTCCTTTGTGTGTCATAGACATTCATTAGTTATTGATTTTAATATGCAGTTTTTTCATTCAGTGTTTATTCACTTGATAAATGTTAGCTATTTGCTTGTTTACACATAATGATTTAATATGCACATATTTCCAAAAGGAGGGGTAAGGATGTCCAATACGTCAATGGTTCCCCCTGGGCCAGGCATGTCAGGTCAGGCTATGGTACCAGGCAGCAGTGGACAGATGCATCCTCGTCTTCCAAGACCATCTTCACAGACAGGTTCAGGTCTTTATTTCTTGTACGTCAAATTATACATGTTGTAAATTTGATTATCTTACAGCTTGGACAGTACAATAATGGAAAAACTGCACCTTGTCTCCCACAGATGTGATGGATCCAATGATGCCAGGTATGTCAGTTCAGCAGCAACAGCAGCAACTTCAGCATCAACAGTCTGGTCCCCATGGCTCAGGCCCAATGCCTCCTCAGACTGCCCATCACATGCAGGCTCTGCAGTCCGGGAGACCACTCAACCCTGCTGCACTGCTACCGCAACAGGCCCAGCAGCAAGCTCAGCTCTCCCAGCTTGGACCTAGACCTCCTTTCAACCCATCAGGCCAGATGGCTGTGCCTCCTGGCTGGAACCAGTTACCCCCTGGGGTCCTCCAGCCAGCAGCTGCCCAAGGAGGCCCTGGCTGGAGGAAGCCCCCACCCCAAACGGTTCAGCGCCCACCCTCCCTTGCTACAGTTCAGACTCCCAGCCACCCTCCACCACCATACCCATTTGGCAGCCAGCAGGCTGGGCAGGTATTCAATGCCATGGGACAGGCACAATTACAGCAACAACAGCAGACAGGAGTGGGTCAGTTTGCTGCCCCCCAGCCTAAAGGCCCACAGGCTGGCCCTGGTGGTGTCACAGGACCACCCAGACCCCCTCCACCCCTTCCACCAACTGCTGGACCACAGGGCAACCTCACTGCCAAGTCCCCTGGTTCCTCCTCATCTCCTTTTCAGCAGGGTTCACCAGGGACTCCTCCCATAATGGCTCAGAGACCTACAACTCCACAGGGTTTTCCACAGGGTGTTGGATCACCAGGAAGAGTAGCCCTTGGCCAACAGGGTAACATGCAACAAGGATTCATGGGAATGCCCCAGCATGGACAGCCTGGGGCGCAAGGTCACCCAGGTGAGTTACCATTGGTTTTTTGGTCATCGTGAAAGAGTATGTTATGTTAAAGAAATTATACATTTTGTACTGCAGTGTCTGAAATAACGAAAGCAATGAATACTGATTATAGGCATGTCGAAGCGTCCCATGGGCTTTCCAACCCAAAACTTTGTCCAAGGTCAGGTGAGTGCCAGCACTCCAGGAACCCCTGGTGGAGGACCCAACCAGCAGCTACAGAGCAACCAAGCGATGACTCACACAGGTAAAATTTCAACACAACACTGCCCATGTTTAGGAGTATGCCTTGGGGAAACACATGTTTTTATTGAGTTGAGGAAATTAAAACAGTGTGAAATGAGTAGAGAAGGATACTGGATTTTTGAAGCTGATATATTCAACATTTAAAAAGATTTTCCATTTACATAATCACAAACCTTTGGCAAAGATCCCTTAAATTTGGTTATTATATAGCCTAGTTGTGACAATCACAAGTCACAAAATATTTTACAGTCATAGAGGAGATCAATAGGGTATGCACTAATATACAATACTGCATCTTCTGTATGCTGTTAACTACCCCATGTTTTAATATGCAGTTAGCAGAAGGCATAATAACTTATTACCTGTTGTGAATCCCATTTAAGTAATTAGTTTCTCTCTCTCTATTAAATCAGGAGCTCTGCCATCAGCTTCCACACCAAACTCAATGCAGGGTCCACCCCATGCCCAGCCCAATGTTATGGGTGTACAAAGTAACATGGCAGGTCTGCCCCCTGGTACAACTGCTGGGTCTATTATGGGCCAGCAGTCTGGCCTCCAGACACAGATGATGGGCCTCCAGCATCAGGCCCAGCCCGTGTCCTCCTCCCCCAGCCAGAAGGTTCAAGGCCAGGGTGGAGGTCAAACTGTCCTCTCAAGGCCCCTCAGTCATGGGCAGAGAGGAGGGATGACCCCACCCAAGCAGATGATGCCTCAGCAAGGCCAGGGGGTGATGCATGGGCAGGGTCAGATGGTTGGAGGCCAAGGGCACCAGGCCATGCTCCTACAGCAGCAACAACAGCAACAAAACTCCATGATGGATCAAATGGTTGCCAACCAGATGCAAGGCAACAAGCAGGCATTTGGTGGCAAGATTCCAGCTGGGGTCATGCCTGGTCAGATGATGCGTGGCCCTTCTCCAAACATTCCAGGTAACATGGCTCAGTTCCCCGGCCAGGTTGGCCCACAGCAGATGACTCCACAACAGCAGCATCAAATGGCACAGCTCCAACAACAGCAGTTACAGCAGCAGCACCAGTTGCAGCAGCAGCAACAACAACAACAACAACAACACCAGCAGATGAACCAGCAACAACCACAGCAGGTTCCTATTGCTAGCAATCCTAATCAAGCTATGGGCATGCATGGGCAACAGATGAGGCTTCCTGCTGGTCATCCTCTTGTCCAACAACAGTTGTTACAGCAGCAGCAGAAACAACAGCAACAAGCCATGTTGCAACAACAACAGGCAGCTCAACAACACCCACATCCTTTGGGAGATCCTAATAGTGGGACAGGGGACTTGGGGGTCCAACAGATGGTGCCTGATATGCAGGCACAGCAGCAGCAAGGCATGATGGGGGGGCCTCAGCACATGCAAATGGGTAATGGTCACTTTGCAGGTCATGGCATGAACTTTAATGCTCAGTTCCCAGGTCAGATGCCAATGGGGGGACCCTGTGGACAGGCAGGAGGATTTTCTGTGAGCAAGGATGTAACACTGACTAGTCCGCTGCTGGTCAATCTGCTACAGAGTGATATCTCAGCCAGCCAGTTTGGACCAGGAGGAAAACAGGGAACAGGGGGCAATCAGGCCAAACCCAAAAAGAAGAAACCACCACGAAAGAAGAAGCCAAAAGAGGGAGAGGGACAACAGCAAGTAGAGGGACTTGGGTAATCATTTGTATAATAATAATAAACTAGAAATGTAAAATTCCGTGGAAATTTGATGTGCGCCTGAAGTGCAACCGCATGACCCTAAGCCCCCGCCCCAGAACTAGTCTGTCACTCTTGTGTATAATTCGGTACTGCCACCTCTGGCCGGAGTGTACTGAGATTAAAGGCACAATTCTGAGACACTTCATCAGATCTGATTAACCTGCTAGCAGTATTGATTCAAAAACTCCCCGTTGTCACTAGGTGGCGCTTTGACCGCGGATGAAAATGATAATTTAGATGGCTTTGGGCCGGGGGGGCGATCATGAAATGTGTTAAGTTTGGTGCCTCTTGGACAACGCACAGTGCAGATATAAACAGATATATATGCACAGACGTGTAGGTCACACAAACACACATGCAGGCACACATACGTCCCACGGCGAAATACCTCCTCTGCATTTCACCCTCCAAGGAGGAGTAGTGGTCAGCCTTGATATGGCGACCGGGGACCAAGTGGCAAGGACTTTGCAAGTCCAAGTGCTTTGCCCAGTCTTGGTCAGGGACAGGCAGGAGAGCCTTTCTTCTTGCATGTTTTTTCTTGGGGTTATATAGTTTTTATGGAGGAGAACATGCAAACTCCACACAGAAAGGTGTTCCAAATGTGGACATGACAGCGAGTTAGAAATTTGAGGGGAAAAGAGAAAGGGATTTTCTTCTTAAAATTGTAATGGGTCCTTATGGAGAGGTCGCTGGCACCTCTGATCAATTAAGGCACACAGCTCAAAAACCATATGTCCTATGATTTAAATGGTTCCATTTTCTGAAACTAGACAAATGTATCTACGTTTCCATGGCTAAATATGTATGTTGAGTGAAAATTGTGCACGTGAGACCAGGTCTGGCAGAAAGATTTGAGATGATTTCACTTGCACTCTAGAGTCATAAATCTGAGAGAATAATTTTTAGAGTTCAGAGCCACGCTGCCACCCCTGGCCAGAGTGGAAACGGCTGGACTGATCTGTGAGCAAAGTCATAGCACACCATTCCCAATCGGGCCTGATTTTTTTTTATGTACTTTGCGCACCTCTAGCAGCAACGGTGCTTGAGTTGAAAGTTGGCAAAAAAACGCGGCAGGAACGGTTAGATTAATTTCTCTCTGAATTGTCTTTGATCTCTGGGACGTGGGCGAATAGCAATGTGTGCCTTCTGCTACCGCACTTCAGGCACACAATTTGTAATTTGCAGTTTAGTTTTTTCCATTGTGGACAGTTGAAGTAAGTTATAACTCTGTTATAGTAAATATTTGATTCAGCTTCATCTATTTTTTTCTTTTTTTCTTAGTGGTCTTGATGTGGCTGCGGGCATGGAGGATTCTGAACTGCCAAACCTGGGTGGTGAACAGAATTTGGGATTAGACAACTCTGGCCAGAAACTTCCTGATTTTGCCAACAGGCCTGCAGGTAAAATATGTAGAATTAATCAATTTATGCAATTCATTTTTATCTGCATTTAGTTGCTGAATCTTTAGCAACTTTACAGTATGCTTTACTTTTTAAAAGGTGTACTTGTATCTGTTTTGTATATGTATGCCTCTCTATACATTCTCAAGGCTTTCCTGGCCAGCCTGGAGACCAGAGAGTTTTGCAGCAGGTACCCATGCAGTTTATGCAACAACAACAACAAATGCAGCACATTCAACAACAACAACAACAACAACAACAAATGCAACAACAACAAATGCAACAACAAATGCAGCAGCAGCAAATACAACAACAACAATTACAGCAACAACAACAGCAGATTCAACAACAGCAGCAAATGCAACAGATGCAGATGCAGGGTCTCCAGAATGCTCAAGGGCAGCAGGGGATGTCAGGGCCGCAGACTTCGGGTCAAGGCCAACCCCAAATTCACTCTCAACAACAGCAGCAAACTCAACAACCACACCTGCAACAGCAGGTAATTATTATTATTATTATCATGTACCTCATTGACAGTGTTTGGTAGTGACACAATGGTCAACTGACCATGGTTAACTTTTTGACTCAAACCTAATGTACCCCATTTTGCATTTTAGCAACAACAACAACAGCAGATCATGATGATGATGAAGATGGAGCAGGCAAAGAATCGAATGTCCATCCCACCAGGAGGGCAGCTCCCTCCTCGGGGCATGGGCAATCCACCTGAGGTGCAGAGGCTTCCTGTTTCACAGCAAGGCAACATGCCTGTAATGATCAGCCTTCAAGGACATGGAGGGGTACCTCCGTCACCTGACAAAGTCAGGGGGATGCCCCTGATGGTGAACCCACAGGTGAGGGCAAAGCGCTGGAGCATATGTAAACTCGATATTGGCATTCATATCACATGATTTGAATTTTTACATGTGAGTGCACTGTTACTTATGTTCTTGTGAGTAAACTGTACACCGTTTGTATGTTCTCCTTTCTAGCTTGCAGGCGCTGCACGAAGAATGTCCCATCCTGATGTAGGGCACGGTCCCCAAGGCACTGGGTCCGAAGAGGCCTCTGCAGGAGCCCACCCGAAGCAGGACAGGCCTGGTGGTCCAGACATTGGGGTACAGCCTGGAAATGGGGCCCAACAGATGATGGCCAATCAGGGCTCCAACCCTCATATGATGAAACAAGGCCCTGGTCCATCACCAATGACCCAGCACACTGGAGCCAGTCCCCAGCAACAGTTACCCACCCAGCCTCAACAGGGAGGCCCCATGCCTGGCCTTCATTTCCCCAATGTTCCCACAACCTCACAGAGCTCCAGGCCCAAAACCCCCAACAGAGCCAGCCCCAGGCCATACCACCATCCCCTCACCCCAACTAATCGCCCACCCAGTACTGAGCCCTCTGAAATCAACCTTTCACCTGAGAGGCTAAATGCCTCTATTGCAGGGTTGTTTCCTCCCAAAATCAACATTCCTCTGCCTCCCAGACAACCTAACCTAAACAGGGGATTTGACCAGCAAGGACTTAACCCAACAACTCTGAAAGCCATTGGGCAGGCCCCTCCTAGCTTAACTCTACCAGGCAATAGCAATGGCAGTGCGGGTGTAAATAACACTAACAACAATCAACAGAATTTCTCTGCTGGCACTGGAGCAGGAGGTGCAGGCGCTAAACAGGAGAAACAGCCTGGAGGACAGGGTAAGAGGGCAAGTCCTAGCAATAGTCGGAGGTCAAGTCCAGCCTCTAGCCGCAAGTCAGCCACCCCAAGTCCAGGGAGACAAAAGGGGTCAAAGATGGCCGTCACCTGCCCTCCCCCCCAGCAGCAGTTGGTCAACACTCAGGGGCAAACCATGATGCTAAGCCCTACCTCAGTACCCCCAAGTCCAGTATCTATGCCTTCACAAGCGAGTGGGGGCATGGAGGCACAGCAGACGCAGAGCCCCTTCCAGGGGATGCAAGGTAACCCTGCTGAAGGAGTCAGGGACAGTCAGGGAATAATAACAGCAGAGCAGCGACAGATGCCCCAGCCTCAACACCCGTCACAGCCTTTGAGGGAGTTATCAGCTCCCAGAATGGCAAGTCCTCGTTTCCCCACACCTCAGCAGCCTAAACCTGACTTGGAACTCCATGGTGGCACAGTTGATAGGCAGCCAGCACATACAGCACCTATGCAGGACTCAGAGGTCTCACCTACACTCAGGACAGTTCCAACCTCCCTTAACCAGTTACTAGATAACACGGGTATCCCAAACATGGCTCTTCGGCCCATACAGAGTAATACTGTTAGGGATGTTATGGGAAAGGACAGCCCCAAATCTGCTTTGGATCCGGAGAGACCACTCCACAGTAACTGCCAGAGTACAGATATGTCAGCTTCTGTCACTACTACTGCCACTATAAATGAATCGGGGGCTAAACCCAAACCTGCTGTCCCAATATTCACCAGCAGTCCTAATTTGCTGCCTGCTTCAATTCCCAGCTCACACCCTAGCACTACCGTGAACTCCAATACTACCCCCAGCCTTAACCAGAACCCCAACTCCGGTCTTGGTGTCAATCCCAGTCCGAATGTAAACCCAACACCTACCCTCTGCCCCACCATCATTACTAACACTAATGCCACCATGAGTGTAAGCCCCAACCCAGTCACTTCCGGTCAGAGCAGTCTTGCCTCAACTGTTAGTACCAGTTCTAATTCCAGCTCTGCTCTGAACCCAGCCAGTTCAGCTCTAAAACAAAGCCCTAGTCCTAAACCTGTGACAAGTGTTCACTCAGTCATACAGATCCCTGCCTCTTCTAGCACCATTTCCCCCAACCAGATCACTGTGTTTGTTACCTCTAACCCCATCACCTCTGCCCCCACTGCCCAGGCAACCATGATGGCTGTCCCTAACAAAAATATTAGACCTCAGGACATCCGGCAGCAGGCTCCTGTTCCCCGACCACCTCAGTATATCGCCACCACCCCTGTATTTATCAAACCAATTTTCCAGGTTCCAGGTGCGCCTGTGGCTCCCAGTACCACAGTGGTATCACAGTCAGTCACCATGATGGGACCTATTCAGGTGTCCACTGCAAACATTCAACTTTCTCCTGCCCCAACCTCCACCCAGTCCTCAGGGGCTAACATGACCAGCACCCAGCCTGCCAGAAGTGCTGTTGGACAGGTCCATATTGCCACTAGTATGTCCTCATCAGCCCCAGTTGGTACCCTTCCAGCTCCTCAGCAAATTAACACAGGGGCTCTCAAAACAGAAAATCTAGGTGACGCAGGTTCTGCTCAGAAGTCTAGTCCCCCGGTCCAGCAGCCACCTCCCCACCCAAGCCCTGTAGCATCATCTCCCTTTCAGGCACCCCTGACTTCTCCTCCCTGCTCTAGTCCTGGGGCTGTTAACACCATCCGAAAGAGCCCTGTGTCTACATCTCCCACCGCCCACATGAAAATTAAACCTGCACAGGCCGCTACAGCTGTTAGTGGTCCAGCTGACTCCCAGCAGAGTTCTGTAGAAAGGCCTGCGCAGGGCCCTTTTGGGGCTCTGCCACCACAGGTCTTTCATCTTCCGGCTAGTCCTGCCATTCAGATTGAAGCACTAGCTCCACATACTACTGCTGCTCCAAACAACATTACTCAACCTGTCTCCTCTCCAATCCCAGTTCCTGGCCAAGTTGCTGTTCCTCCTCAGATTGTTGCCCAGGCTCCAGGGACTGCACCATCTTCAGTATCAAGCCCAGCACAGGCTGTAACTTCTCAAGCTCCTGTTGTCACTGTAGTTGGTACTACCACAGGTGTCT
Source organism: Gadopsis marmoratus (assembly GCA_036023855.1). NCBI lineage: Eukaryota > Metazoa > Chordata > Actinopteri > Centrarchiformes > Percichthyidae > Gadopsis > Gadopsis marmoratus. The sequence goes on along the minus strand of JAVQJF010125212.1, from coordinate 115,162 downwards.
CTTCTGCTACCTTGTGCTCTACGGTTTCTCCTGTACAAAGTCCTGTACCGTCCATTGTCCCAATTATTGTTGGACCTGGACCTGTTCAGGAGGTTCCCACCACCACATCCTCTCCAGTTTCTAACCCCAGCGGAGTTCCACCAGCTCAGTCTGATCCCTCATCTATGGAGCCCCCTATACCACCAGCTGCAGCACCTGCTGAAACCACTCAGAACACCCCAGGTAAACCCACAACTGTGAGCTAAAAGAATCATTGCGTATGTCTCAAGTAAACAGGATAATGACCATATTCTCGACCATGATCTTTGGTCAAGTCAAGCTGACGACTATACATACCTTTTTAAATACCATGTCATGCGGCCTTAAGTATTAAGTATTCCTGGGTTTGTACATTTACATAGAATAGTTGGTATTCCTGATTTTTCTTGTTTAAAAAGGAAAACAGTTGTATGCAAAGCTGTTGTTGATTGGTGGTAGTAGAGGAGGGACAGTTTTGCAAGCCTCCTGCTCAACACCTTTCAAACATTTACATAGCCAATCTATATGTGGTATTAGTTGAGTTTTGTCAGTGATACATATTCTTAACTAATAATCATTTGTTTTACATATTTAAATGTATCAATTGAACTGTTCAATTATTTTTCCCCAGCACCTATTCAACAAGGGGTCCTGCAGTCGCAGGAACCTGTTGTCAGTGAGAAGACTGGTAAGTGTGGTCATCTTTGTTTTAAGATATTGTTAAAAATGCTTGTATTTTAAGTAGATAAGAACTATTATATATGATCTCATATGAGTCTCCTGTTTTTGTCCTGTTCAGGTGAAGAGGTCTCGACAGATTCTGAGCAGGGGTAAGATTCCTCAAAACATTTGTATTCTTTTAACCTCTGTATTGTTGATTAGCTGCGTAATGCGTGGTGGGGTCTATTAAGGTGTCTTCTACAATTATCTATCTATTGCTCTCTGGAAAGTTGGCCTAGTCTTAAGCCCCATGCTCTCGAAGGAGAAATGCTTAGACATTTCTAACTCGACTGAAACTCAGGGAGTTCTTTTGGTTGGCCAAGGGCGTACATGGTGAAAACAATGAGCCATGTGGTCTCAGCACTTGGTACGTATGATTGGCATGCAACAATATAAATATACACATGCATGTCATGTTTAAAGAAAGAACAGCCCATCATCGCCATCACTTGTACCACTCCACTGACCTGACCTTTCCTGGGGATTGTCATAAAATGATGGGGAAGTGACGCCATGTTTGTTTGTTCAGCACAGTTTATAGTTTACCGCTGTTTTTCCACTTCTATCACAGATGGGCAAAGAAAAGAAAGACGCCCATCAACTTAGTCCCAAGGTATGTATTTTAACATGTTTGCGCTGCAAAGACACAAGCAGTGATCATGTCGACACAGTGGATGCTGTCGGGATGAAGACGAACAGTATCTGTGGTAGACGAGGAAAAACAGCAGAGTCCTGAGTGGTATTATATCTTTCTCTGAGTAGAGCAGAGTTAACTCACACCCTTGCATCTTTAGTAACACACCCTTCTGTTCTCCTTCCTTGTCGTTTTGTTGTTTTTCTATCTGGTCCTCCCAGAGCTGCTGTGGAGAAGCCCAAGGGGCCCAGCAGACGCAGTTCTCGTGCAGAGAAGGAGGTGGAGGAGGAGCCAGTAGCAGACAGCGGCATAAGGAAGAGATCAGCCAGGCCTGGAACCAGTGCTGCTGTAAAAGGTAACAAACACAAAAGCAGCTTTTAAAGGCAGAATATCTATCACTACACTTGAGCTATACACGTGGCATTTCTTTACTACTTTTTCCCTAATACAATTGTATACTGTTTATAACAGAAACTGGAGCCAGTCCCACCCAGGCCAAGCGGAGGAAGTCTAAATAGCCTCTGAACTGTACTGTAAATGTTTTTGTTTTTTGCTGTGAATCAGTTATTGGTTTCTCTGTCCCAGATTATGGATTTTTGCTGGTTGGATAAACCATGTACAGATTGTTTTAAAATGAATTATGCTATTGTTTTGTCCATGCTATTATGAGATTGTAGTTAGAATGTGTGCATACAGTATGTGTTTTGTGAGAATCTGCTTTTTATATTAAATGCTGGATTAATCATATGAAGACTGATAATGGAGCTTGTCATGATTGTATAATTATGTTGTAAAACTGAATTAAATTTTCTACTGCTTTTTGTTCTGTGAAACTGCAAGATGATTCGTTCATGGTCCTGGGCTTGTTGATCACCTCAAGTTCGGGCTCAGCGTGCACGTTATGTTTTTTTTGAAGTTCTTTTCAAACCACTGTATTATTGATGAGGCAGGGTGTGTTGTAAACAGTCCGAGCGCCATTAGTTTGGGAGAAATTAAAGCACGTGGCGCTCCAGGAGATGGGATGTTTGCAGCAGGGACGTGTGGCCTGTGTAGATGCAATAAAATGACTGCAATTTCAATTTCAAAGGCCGGAGCGGCCACACTGAGCTGTGGATGCTGCTTCAGGTAGGGTGGTGTGAGCATGCGCAGTCGGTCCGCGGTGGGACTCCATTCCGGTCCTGTCAGTTGAGGCTTCCCCGAGCCTCGCATCCCGAACAGCTGGCCGCTGTGGTAACTTCACCTGCCTCGCAAAACGAAAGCGACGTGACCATGAGCGGAGGTCACGGACACGGAGACTCTCAGGTACGTCTCGGGTCGAACATCAGCGGTCAGTTCGGTGTCGAGATCTGGGAGGCAACTGGCGGGTGTCAGTCGTCACGCTATGAAATAACCGTTAAAGAAACGCCAGCCAGCGCAATAAGTTGCGCTGTCGTCTTTTGCCGTTTTGGTGAAAACTTTGAAATGATGTTCAAGTGTTTGCATTGTGTCGTGGCAAAATGCGTGTGTCTCCGGGCTTCACTGTGTGCCAGATGAAACTTGAATAGCCGAGCTACCGGCATTTGCAAAATTCAAATATTAAAAGCATCCTTTCTCCCAATTTCCAGGTCAATTCGGGATCTAAAGGAAGCGGTAGGTACTCTGATGGGGATTCCTGTTCACATGGACTCTGATTTCCAGGCGGAATCGTGATCCGTCTGCTGTTAGTTTGCAGAGGACAGAAATGGCGTCCCAGAGACTAAGTCCCTTCTCCTCCACTCTCTTGCGGCTATTGTTCAAAAAGGGGGTCTCGAATGCACACTTGCGAGCGTCGGACGGTCGACCTGCCGGGCTGTTCCGAACGGGCCCGGCGTCGTGCTCCTTCTGCATGCTTCAGCTTGATCGCATGTGCGTGCAATCGCAGCGAATCTTGGGGCCGAAAGTGGCAGAATCGGGGCTGAGGACTTAGTCTCTGCGCCATTTTCTTTTTTTTTTTTTTTTTCCCCTGCATGTAGCAGCCAGGGTGCCGAGCAGAGAGCCAACTGTCTGCCGTGATATGGAGGCTGGGGGCTGGGGGGCTTATCGCCTCTCTTCCCCGCCCGTATCTGCCCACCAGCCGCACCGCCGCCTCCATCGCTGCGCTGCAGACGTTCATTTATCTGCGCTGCCAGAAACGGACGACGCTCAAACACACGACTTTCCAACTTTAAGCCACAGAAACAGAAAAGTTGCACCGCGTTGCTATAAACGCATAGACGCGCCTCTCGAGCAGGCGTTTTCTGCACAGATGACTGCATCCACACACGCACACGCACACAAGAAGAAGTGTGCGTTACTCCTGCAAAGTTGAGAGCAGTGGTTTGGTTTTATTTATTTATTTGTTTCCCTTGAAGCGCAATTTTGCTGCCTGGTGTTATGGAAAGCAAAACAGTCTGGGGGAATTGCTACGGCTTTTTTTTTATAACTGGGATGTGTGCTACTGTTTAATACAGCAGATAATACCCGTTATTAAACTGCCATGACAACAGGGCGCCACGAGGTGATGATCAAGCCAAGCCAGGTCCACCTCAGGAGGGACGTCACTCAGCAGGAAACATTTTAATATGAAGGCTCCTGTAAACTCACTGTTACAGCCTAATCATCTGACTAGCTGCACTGAGAATATGAAAACTATCATTGCTCACAATTAGGCCTGCAATCTCCTCATATTTTCTATTTTAAAAAAACCAAACTGTAGCTTAGTTACTGTGCACATTAACTTTTTGGGGTTCTTTCATATGTACCATACTAATTCATGCTGCTTATTAAGCTGTACTTCAGTGTATTTCAGTAGGAATAATTCCACAACTTGTTTTGGACTTGCAGAATTAAGTTTAGTTGTTACATATTTCTTTACAATTTATAGCACTTTAATTACTATTTTATTTGCATGTGTAACATTTAAGTTGCTATTTCATGTCCCCTTGCATAAGACTAATTTTAGTTCCTACCTACCACTGTTTTGCGGGGGACAGTTCTGAGTGTAACAGAGGCACATTAACGTTGTGCTGTGAACCCAGAGAGAGCGACGTTGGGTGTACGCTGTTTTGCCGTGTTGGTGTTGATTAAAGACGGTTATTTAAGGAGAAGTTGCAGACCGCGTATTACACACAGGCAAGAGCGACTGCTGACAAAAGCTGTTATATCAATATTAGAGGAGGTGCATGTTGTCAGCATGTAGTTAGAATATTACAGTGATCTTGTGGCAAATACTAAAGTCTGACAATAATAAGTACCACTATCAGGTCCCTTTTCTAATGTGAGGCAAATACCATCTCCAACACCACCATACAGGTGTGTCCTGGATGATGAAGATGGAGGTTGAACCTCAAGGTGATTGTGCGCCAGCTACAGTAAATGTGTGTTGGGCACCGAGGAGTGATTGGAGTGTGACAGTAGAGAGTAATATAGAAGAAATATGGAGGATGCTTTTTTTTTTTTTCTTCATCAGCTTGTGTTATTACAATTCCTAGCTCAAATAAATGCAAGGGACATCTAAATCTAAAAGTGTAGACAACCAGATGTAAAAGATTGATTGTCAGATATACGGGCAAAAATATGTTTTGTTCTGATTTTTGTTTTGTTTTGTTAATGCTGCTAAACAAGTTGATTTCTCCTTTGTATCGTAGTCACTCACAAACATAAAGACAAGCACAAAGACAAGGAACACAGACACAAAGACCACAAGAAAGACAAGGAGCGAGAGAAATTCAAGCACAGCAACAGGTAAGGTATCTGCATCTTCCTCTCTTTTTTTTTTATTTTTTGGGTGAAATACCAGACAAAACTTGAGTTGATGTTTTTTGCACACTATGAACTGACCAATCCATGTTTCTTTATCACTACACCAGTATTTGTGTATTAACTTTGCCTACAGCCTCTGAAATGATCATTTTTCAGTCTTACCTTTACTTCCTTACATTCATTTATCCTCACAATGCTGTATTTTACCAGTATAAATTATGTTATGGACTGGTGGTGGTAGCTTTCGTAACTGAATCTTTAATGAGTTGGACAAATGCGATGCATTAGGATACAGATTCTGCCAGTATGATACAAAAAAGGCAAGCTTTGCAACAACAACATGAAAGAGTGACAACTGATTTAATAGAAACTAATAGAACCCTGCCATGTCAAATCAAACCAGACCAGCAAACACATCACAAAGACTCATTGAAATCCACTTTTTTGAATGACATCTGCAGAGCATTTGTAATTTGAACCATTGTGGAACGGTCGCCATGTTTCCTACTTGTCTGGTTGAAATACTTGTGGGCTGCAGGACTGTTAGTGGAGTCAGGACTTTGGACATTCTTATTAGTGGTTGTCCATGACACTTTCATTGTTTTGGTTAAAAATATTTATATTGCTGGTGGTTGGTGCTTCGTCTATGCCATCTTTTGTGCCTGTGCATCTGGACCACTTCTGACCCCGTGCACTTGATCTGTGACCTCTGTGCCTTCTGTGTTCCAGCGAACATAAGGAGCACTCTGAGAGGAAACACAGAGACAAAGACAAAGAGAAGCTGAAGCACAGTGACGGCAGCTCAGACAAGCACAGGGAAAAACACAAAGAGAAGAGGAGAGAGGAGAAGGTTTGTCAATAGGGAAGTCAGTCTGCTTTTTATGAAAGGCAGTGCAGGCTTTTCAGCGTATGTTTTGTGTTTTGGTTTTCTCATGATCACAAAATAATTACTGTGATGGTGTTTATTGCTGTCTTCCAGTGTCTTCCAGACATTCTCCCTGATGAGAAAGCAAAACACAAAACTATTAGCAACACAGATGGCCCCCGTAGCTTTCCAATGACTCTGACTATAAGTCAAAGTTTAGACTGTTTGAACATCGTTTAAAGGCGTGAAAGTGGCTGTAGTATATTTTACTTATCAAAAGACAGAGAGATGTGCTAAAATATTTTCCCTCGTTTCTCACAGATCAAATCATCCCATGTAGACAAGCCCAAAAAGGAGAAAGAAAATGGATATGCAAGGTAAATATTATCTCTTTGTTGTGTCTGATAATATAGGGAATTGGCTTCAAGCTTAGCCACTGATTGGTTATGATTAATGGGATGTTGCTTTAGTAATATGCATTTCAATTTCTCCAATGTGTGACTTAGAGATGCAAGCCCTCCTACCATTAAGAGCGAGCCTGAAGAAGACAACGGCTTCTACCCCTCTCCCCAACACAACAAGAACTCCAAACGCGTGTATGATGATGAAGAGTGGGTATCATACAAATACAACCAGATCTTTAGCTTATGCTTCCTGTTCCATCACAGTTAGCGCTGTAATCTGAGATGCAGTTAGATTATCTAAATATTTGTTTACAGATTTGAATACAAGCCCAAAAAAGTCAAGACAGAACACGACAAAAAGGCCAAGAAGAGGAAACATGAGTATGAAGAGGATGAGGAGGATGAGGTTCATTTAGTTTTTTCTTTAACATTGTTTTGGTAAATGTGTTCTCAGCCTCCCCAGGCTGAAGTGTCTGCTCTTTGTGTTCTCCAGATTTATTCCGTTCTCTTCCCTTGTTTCAGGACATCAAGCCCAAAAAGAAGACAAAAGGCAAAAAGGTAACGGAGGGAAAGAAAAGCAAAAAAGAAGAAGAGGAGAAGTGGAAATGGTAAGATAATATTCAGGACAAATAGTTCTTTTCCTCTGGAAATTACACAGCGAGGACAGTTAGCTGACATACAGTTAACAGCTAACAGTTAACAAAGTAGATACTGTAGTTTTCCTTTCTCTCACGGGTTGTGTGCTGTTGTTGTTTGTGTTGATTAGGTGGGAGGAGGAAAGATATACTGATGGCTCCAAATGGCGCTTCCTTGAGCATAAGGGTCCAGTGTTTGCACCTCCGTATGAACCCTTGCCTGACAAAATCCGATTTTTATACGATGGTGAGAAAAAATTAAGTTGCAATATATTATTAATTTAGTTTGGTCTAGACTACAATGTAGGTTTTCTGTATTTGTAGGTAAGCCTATGAAACTTTGTGCTCCTGCTGAGGAGGTAGCTACATTTTTTGCCAAGATGTTGGATCATGAGTACACCACTAAGGACATCTTCAGGAAGAATTTCTTTAAGGACTGGAGGAAGGTGAGGAGATAAGACATATTCAAGTGTCTCGAATTGAGTTTACAGACGGTGTGGCGTTCAAGTATTTAAGCTGGGCACGCTTCAGATGTCTTCTGTTTCATTTCAGGAAATGACATCAGAGGAGAAGTCAAAGATCACCGACCTGAACAAGTGCAACTTCAGTGAGATGAATGAGTACTTCAAGGCCCAATCAGAGGCTAGGAAACAGTTGTCAAAAGCGGAGAAACAGGTATGCTTGTATTCATGCAGACTCTCCCAACCCTGAAAACATCAGGAAATCTCTCAATGCATTTTTCAAATGTTCATACACTTTGTAGAAAAACAAAGAGGAGAATGAGAGACTCCTCCAGGAGTACGGTTTCTGCATCATGGACAACCACAAGGAGAGGATCGGAAACTTCCGCATCGAGCCGCCGGGACTCTTCCGAGGACGAGGCGATCATCCGAAGATGGGAATGCTGAAACGACGCATCAGACCTGAAGACATTATTATTAACTGTAGCAAGTGGGTAATCTCGCCACCCTCACTGCCATGAATTGTTACGTTTCTGTTTAGTTTTTATGCTAATATTATGTCTAGTTCTGAGTTTTCTACCACAAGGTGGCCCTGTCATACCATTGTAGGTGTGGTAATGTGAAAGTACACTGTGGGACGAGTGTGTGAATTCTAAGGGTAATGTGTGCTTTGAAAACAGAGTGTATTAAGTGGAAGCTTTTATTCTGTCAGACAACACATGTAGACATATACCGGTGGCTGTGACTCAGGAGCTAGAGCGGGTTGTCCTTTAATCCCCAGGGTTGGTGGTTCAATCCCGCCTCCTCCTGTTGAAGTGTCCTTGGGCAAGACACTGACCCTTAAGTTGCTCCCGGCCATTGGTGTGTGAATGAGGCCAATCTGTAAAAGTGCTTTGGGAACCGTTAAGCTTGAAAAGCACTATATACATGAAGTCCATTTATTGTCCTGCTCTTAGCTCCTCTCTACCAGCTGAACCTCTTTTTTCAGTTTTCTTTTTTGTATTGTTCCATCTTCTAACTGCCATGTTGAGCTGGATTTATTTATAGACGGTGGGAATACTTTTCGTTTTATGTCTGTCATTCGACGCCTCAGGTGCACTGTGTGTGTGTGAGAGAGAGAGTTTACAGGAAGGCTAATTTGTAGCATTCAGATGCTATCACAGCGACACCAGCAAAAGGACGTACGTCTGTTGTATGTACAGTATGGCAGATATCGCTGACACACATTTGCACACATGCAGGCGCTGTGCCAAAGGTTGTCTTCCTGTCAGTGTACGCTGTGTGCGTGCAAACAATAACACGACCCAGGGAAGACGCGTCGACCCACACATAATGGTCAGAATGGGGTTTGATGTACAGTGACATTTCTCTGTACACTTTGTCTCAACAGGGGTCATCGACTACATTTGTCCAAGGGCCAGAGTTTTCAACACATTGCCCCTATTAATAGTAAACCTGCCTCTTTTTCTGCAGGGACTCCAAGCACCCGAAACCTCCCCCAGGAACAAAATGGAAGGAGGTTCGCCATGACAACAAGGTGACCTGGCTGGTATCTTGGACAGAGAACATCCAGAGCTCCATCAAGTACATCATGTTGAATCCTAGCTCCAGGATCAAGGTACCTGGGCTCTCACACCAAATTCCTGACTTAATCTTAACCTGTTTCTGAGTTTAAATATGTCGTCATGATGAAAGAAATGGCCCGTCTGTTTCCCTATTGGATAAACAGTTTTGTTGTGTGTGCAGGGGGAGAAAGACTGGCAGAAATATGAGACTGCTCGACGGTTGAAGAAATGTGTGGATCGCCTCCGCACTCAGTATAGAGACGACTGGAAGTCAAAAGAGATGAGGATCAGGCAGAGAGCTGTGGCACTGTATTTCATAGACAAGGTGAGGTGAAATACATTGAAATTGTAATGATAAGATACAGAACAAGCCGGGAGAAAATCCATTACAAACAAGTAAGTACACAAGTTAGGTCCCTCTCAATGCTACTCTGCACCCTAGCAATGACAGCTTTCATTTTACTACAGCCCGCCTTTAATCATTTTCATTAACCACAAGGGCTCCCTTCATCCCACTACTGGTATACTGTAGATAAAACAAGTTAATAGAATACATCCTGACAAAGTGTGACACTCTTTAGTCTTGATAATGATCGCGATGTGCGGCGTTTCCCCTGTAGCTTGCACTGAGGGCGGGTAACGAAAAGGAGGAAGGTGAGACAGCGGACACAGTTGGCTGCTGCTCGCTGCGGGTGGAGCACATCAAACTGTACGCAAAGATGGACGACCAGGAATACGTGGTGGAGTTTGACTTCTTGGGAAAGGATTCCATCCGCTACTACAACAAGATCCCTGTGGAGAAGAGGGTAAGAAAGGGAGGGGATAGTATACAGTAAAGCACAAAGCTGTGATTTTATGTGGTTTTATGGGCATGGTGTTGGGCGTGTATTTGACAGATATGTGAAATTTGTGTTAATGAGATAAGAAGTTGCTGTGCTGTGGAGGATGTTTGCACAGGCAGGTGATCAGGCACTAAAAGCTTTCCGTCAGCTCTGGCTCAGAGGGTGGTCTGTTTCCTGCTATTAAGGGAGTGTACAGACACACAAACACACACATTTGCACACAGTAACATGCTAGACATGCTCTGCTTTCAGACACAAATTCTTCAACACTCCTGGGCACCGTCTATTTGTCTATACACTTCCTCTCTGCATCCCCACTTACACATAGAAGAAGTATGCTGCACTGCACTTGTCATCATGACCTGAAATAATATAGCACCCCCATCTGGCCGAAATGTAATCGTGCATCCCTGAACTCTGTTGGGCTGAAAGTGATGTCATGCTAAATAAATCTTTGTTGATTTTTAACCAGGTCTTCAAAAACCTTCAGCTGTTCCTGGAGAACAAGCAGCCCGAGGATGACCTCTTTGATAGACTGAATGTAAGAAACACACACACACACACACACACACACACACACAGGTATATCTGCCTGTGAAGTGAACTGTTTAAATTTCTGGTTGTATTACTTACCTCGTTCCTCTGCCTTTCCCAACTTTTTCTCTCTCTGTGCCTCCTGCAGACTTCTATTCTGAATAAGCACTTACAGGAGCTGATGGATGGCCTGACAGCCAAGGTCTTTCGTACCTATAACGCCTCCATCACCCTGCAACAGCAGCTCAAGGAACTTTCCTGCTGTTAGTAACTTCGTCGAGTCACGCGTAACTCACTTGAATGACACCCACAGAGTTTCTAACCACAGCTAAAACATGTAATCATTTTTTATAGTTTTCCTGCAATTCAACCAAAACTCAACTAGGTGGTTTGAAATTCTGTAGTGTCAAGTGAGAGACACATACAAACACACACATAACAAATAATTGATTTTGCACTTTTTCATGAACTACAAATGAAGATATAATTTGCTGCATCATTCTCAATATATGTTTTGTTCATAGAAGAAATAACAGTGGAAATACATGTTAATATTTTTTTTCTTAAATGTCTATGGAGGTCTGAAAGGGGAATTAATGGTGGAGAGGTATAATAGGAAAAAGTCTTGTTTTTTTGGACCAGTACACATTGCTGTAAACTCAACAAATGATTCCACCTGATGTTATCACACAGGAACTATAAAAGTAATATATATAGGATTCTGGTTTTATTAATATTCAATCTCTTCAATTGTACAGTATGTGACTATGTAACCGGTGGCTTCTGTGTTATAATAATAAAGCAAAACCTCCATGTAAATAAAGCTGCCCACTCGAGCTCCTCTCCCACAGGAGAATATTATAATAAAAATATTCAACATGAAACATAAACTGACAGGGACAAACAATAAAGCAGGACCTCCATGTAACTCAAACCGCTCCGGCATTTACACAAATGACATAAATAACAGGCAAAATGTGAGTGTTAGCTTAGTATACTGTAGTTATATAGTCTCAATACTCTGCAATATATACCGACAGGTGAATACAGGCATTGTGATATTGGGGGAACAAACGTATAAGGGATGGGTGAAAGTGCCAAAATTAATTTATATTGGGAATTGTAGAAGATTAGATGAAGGAGGTGGGGCTTTGAGCTCGAACCGCAGTGTACACATACCAACTTTGGAGGACTTCTCAGTCAGGTAATAACGATATTATGACATTGTGTAATAACATTAACATAGGTACTGTACCTGTAATTTACTGTGTATGATTAAGACTTATTGTTCCTAATTTTAAATTGCAATTGCTTTTCCTACCTTGTTGTGTTGTTGTTTGGTCTCCAGCTGATGACAGCATCCCAGCTAAAATCCTGTCATACAACCGAGCCAACCGGGCGGTGGCCATCCTCTGTAACCACCAGCGAGCTCCACCCAAAACATTTGAGAAGTCCATGCAAAACCTTCAGACCAAGGTAAACGCCTATGTTCCACCTTTCTTCAGTTTTGTTGCCCATCCATGAGCAATGACGCCTTGGCGTCATCTTGGCTGCCTTGGAGAAACGTATGGATTTTTTTTTTTGTCATTGTGAAAGATGAAGATGTTCCATCTCTGCTTAGTGCAGATTATCTACTTCACTCTGTGTCTGTTTGCTGTGATTGCAGATCGATGAGAAACAGATTCAACTGTCAGCAGCCAGGAAGCAGCTGAAGGCTGCTAAGGCTGATCACAAGGCATCCCATGATGACAAAAGCAAAAAGTAAAAAAAATAGTGGCTGTCACAGTTTTATCCTTTACTTACTCAAACCTCTTCCTCCCTGGTGGAATGTAAGGCCACAAAGTTTTATCTGTACGGACTCCTAAACATCAAGGTTGTGATGTTTAGGGCCTCTGGTTTTCAGTCCATCTGTATAATTCTTCCTCTCTCTTTCTCCATGCCTCTATGCATTTCTGTCTTTCTCTATATCGCTCTCTTTCTGTATCTATCCTTTTTCCTCCCTCTGTCTTTCTTTGTGTCTCTCTCAGAGCTGTGGAGGTGAAACGTAAAGCTGTCCAGAGGATAGAGGAGCAGCTGATGAAGCTCCAGGTGCAGGCCACAGACAGGGAGGAGAACAAGCAGATTGCTCTGGGCACCTCTAAGCTCAACTACCTGGATCCGCGCATCTCTGTTGCATGGTATTTATGCGGCACACCAAAGGTTGCTTACCATTGTTCATCAACTGCTAACTATCACTTGAACACAGGTGTCACTACAGTAAAAAAACAAAAACCTGTGACATTAAATGAGTAAACCACCTACTGTTTAATAGGCCGGGCTTTCTCCGGGTCGGTGGGTGGGTGGGTGGGTGCGCGGGTTGCATATCTACCTTGGTGACAGAAAGGCAGGAAATGCTCTTGCATTGTAGGAAAAGGAGCAGCACAAGCAAAAAAGCTAATAGCTGCAGAAGGAAAATAAGAGGAAGAAAAGCGTGTGAGCGTGAAGAACAATGGCGTTTGTTTCTGAATGCCAGGGAGCGTCCCCAAACAGCACTCCTTCCTCCATGTGGGAAGTCAATGAGAAGCTGTCTGTGGCTGAATGGAGGGCCAGGCCACAGAGAAGGGGAACAGTGGTCAGCCCCCTCTAACCCATACCCCACTGCTATTTAGGGAGAGCCTCCTCCTCAAGCACAATGGATACAGGAATGCTTCATGTTTTGCCTGATTGTAAGGCTTAAGGGATGGGGTCCCCCCTTTGTAGGGTGGTGCATGGGAACCTGGTCTACACTGTAATTGTATGTGTATGGATATGTGTAACAGAGATGAACAACGTCTTATTCTGTCATGTAGGAGGGTCAGGTCATGACTGGCAGCTGCAGTGCGACGTCAGTTGCGATCCTCCAAATGTTCTACCAACTTTTTTGGTAGAAAGAACCCATTCATGACCCAATATAAGGATTAAAAATAACTACAGTGTAGCTTTGATGTTCCTGCACTTCGAGTCATAGAAGTCACTTGTAAACAAACAGTGGTCACTAACCAAGTCCTAATAACATTAATGCAATGCACATGAGCTGAATAGTTTTAGATTTTCTGTTGACAACTGACTCACTGTCCAGTCTTCTGCATGGAATTTCTTATATAGTGGTAGTTCCTATATATAGAATAGTGAGCTGTGGTGCAGCCAATGAGTGGACGAGGTCAGTCATAACTCAACTGGTCTATCCTCCCTCCTCTCCAGGTGCAAGAAATGGGGCGTTCCCATCGAGAAGATCTACAACAAAACCCAGAGAGAGAAATTTGCCTGGGCAATTGACATGGCTGACAAAGACTATGAGTTTTAAACACACATAATGTTTTACCTTTTCTACCCATGCCTTTGATTGTAAAGATGGTTTGTAGTTGATGTCAAATGATTCCACTGTGTGGTTACTGCAGGGCTGTGAAGGCGGAAGCTAAGACTTTGTTTGGGCTGTGACCACAGTTTAATACTTGTGCTGTATATATGGATAGGTTGTGAATATAGGAAAGTAACTCCTGAACCATTTGACCAAGCTGCCAAATGGCACATCTCTTAAAAGAAAAAAAAAACAGTAGTGTGTATGTAGCTGCAGCTATCTGCCCATGATAAAACACCTATGAACACATTAGTATTATCTTTTGTCAAACACGGCTGTACTGAAATTCATAAGCCATCAGACAGATTGAGAAATTCTATATTCTCATAGAATAATGAATTAATACACGTTTGTGTGGGAGACTGTGAGGAACAACACAGTTGTTGATGGTGGAATTAACTTCAGTTTGTGGGATTTTAGTGTGAAAGACAATAAAATGAGCCTGACAGACTGATGACAGTGTGAAGAATAGAAACCCTAGCACTATGCTCACATAATTATTAGCACACCGAATGTCATCTGTTTTTCCATTTAGTTTGATTTTGCTGTTTATTTCAGGGATGTATATATTTGTTTCATTTTTCAGTAACTATGATTCAGTGTTTTATAAAATGTGTGCTTTATGCATTGTCAACAAAAAGCTCTTCATTGCTCATATGCAACTCGTGTGTGTCTGTTTCCACAGTTTTGCAATGAACAATACGTAACATTCCTCTTGGTTACTTGAAACAGCTGAAGTACTGCATAATGTTTTGTGTGTCAGAGCTAAAAGAGACTGTTCCTTCAGACAGAGGCAGTTTCTAAGAGGGATGTGGATTTTGCCAAAAAAGATCACAGAAGTCTATCATTGTAGTGTGCTGTTCTTTTGTATTGCCGTGATTAAGCAGAAATATCCTCTTTGAATTTCCAAATGTGAATGGATATTTTAACTTTTGTCATTGATGATTTCTTGCTATTTGATCATTTATCATACGACTCCTGGTTGGTTGAATGCTTATTATTTTGAGCTTTGTAGTTTTCAGAATAAAACACAAACCATGCCCTTTTTGTCCTGCTTTGTCCTCTTTTATTTATTACTTATATGTGTGTGTGTGAAAAGGAGATTGATTCCCTGGAAACAATCCTCTCAGAGATGTAAGTAACTAATTATTACTTATTAATTAGTGCTTGGTTGTGTCAGTCCAGTTTCCTATGATGCATCTCAGTATTTTGTTTATTTTCACATATTTCATCCCCATTTAGATACATTATCAAAGTTAATCTCATTGTTACGCCAGGGAGAAGAAAAATGCAACAATTTGATAATTGTGACAGCAAAACCGACACATTGGGCAGTGATTGGTATTGTAAGTGTAGTATAAGTCACCGGATGTATAATTACAAAGTTACTTCGTTACTTGACAAGTTAAGATACAGGTTATGTTGAGGAGGGCTGCTTCTTTAAGAGGCCGACAACAGGCGCTCCTGAGCTGCGTCAAGCTGACGGAATACGCACGATTACCGGAAGTAGGGCGAGTGTTCCCAAGTAAATTCATAAAGGTGTCCGCTGCCTCATAGCATATCCTCCTTGTGCAATGTGCAGTGAGTGGATGTGGGATATCAGCACACGCACACCACAAAAGTGCGTAAACTCTAAAGTAGCTAGCAGTTACAGAGGCAAAGCAGAGCTGAGTGAAAGTTGAAGATCGCATTGTAACATAAGGCAACTGATGTGGATCGACAGAATGGGGATCGACAGAAATGAGTTGGGTTTATATTTGGATACAATTAAAAAGACACCTTGAATCAACACCCGTTGTCTCATCTGATGATGGTATTAACAAATGAATATCAGGCTGTTTTACCACAATAATACTAACTGATTACTTTATTTACATGCGCATAATAAATACAGTTTTCAGTATGATAGCCACGTATTCATACAGTTTTGAATCTAGGAATGGAATGATTTGCACTTTGTGAAATGGGTTGAAACCCTAATGCTTTGTAAACTGGAACAGTTGTAATGGAAGGCTGTGTGTTTCAAATTCTTTCTTGGGGTTGTTGTTTTTTTTTTTGTTTGCTTTAAATGTTGACAGCCTTTAATGAAAGCGACGATGCAAATGTAAAACAAAAATGACACGAAAGGAAAAAACGGGGGCTAAAACTAAGCCATATTAAAACCCTAGCCAGTCTCCCTACGCGAGTTCCTTGTCTCGACTTTTATTGTGAAAACCCGCAGCGGAAGCCTGGCTTGTGACTCTGGCCCGGTTGGTACCGCTGGCGGTCGGAGGAGGAGGAGGAGGAGGAGGAGGAGGAGGAGGGGGGGGGAGGGCCTAGATAGGCTGGATCTGAGAGCAGACAAACTTGCGTAGTCTCACCACGGCTCTCGCTGCCTGCCTGCCTGCCTGCCTGCCTGCCTGCCTCTCTATGGACGGCCGGAGGGGAGAAGAGGAAACGGGAATTGTTGTCGCCGGGACTGCAGCGCCATCCCGGGGCCTAGCGATGATTTAATCACGGAAAACCGGGGTGTGTGTGGGGGGGAAGGGGGACAAAAAAAAAAAAAAGGAGAAGGAGAAAGACGACGGGAGCGCGAGAGGGGGAGCAGCCTCGGCCGCTGGGAGATGTGCGGTCGGGCCGAGATTGCGGCGGTAGGTACAGCGCAGCCCTGCGGCCCCTGCGACGTGTTGTTTCGCAGCTGATTTAAAAAAAAAAAAAAAAAAATGTTTCCCTCCCCGCGGCGACGCGACGCGACGCGACGCGGAGGAGCGCGGGGCAGGACGAGCTGCCGCTGTCCTGGGCTTTGTTCCGCCGCGAAGCCCGCCGCGATTCGAAACCTTTTTTTGCTTTGGCCCAGCGGAACGCCAGCGCGCGCCTGGCCCCGTCTCCACGCTGTGGAAGCAGCCCGACGCTCCTCGCTCTTGTCCCACCGGCTGTGTTCCCGGCACACGCGAAAGGAAACTTTGCTTTCCTCCGGGACGGACTGCAGCAGGTTCCGGGCCTGTTGGTAGTTTTCTCCGCTGAGAGTCGAGAATAACATGATGTCGGGAGAGAAAGTTGTCTGGCGAGATTAGCTTCACTACCCGACACGTTTTCTCCCTGCCAGGCGTTTTAAGGTCGCAGCTGTCTTTTATTTACATCGCTGTTAATGATAAATCGCATTACTGTGCCTGTAGTACTCGGTACTGTGCCTGTAGTACTCGGTACTGCGCCTGTAGTACTCGGTACTGCGCGTAACCGTACACATATCCATACAATCATACATGTTATGAAATGTTCAGATGTTAGACTTTGTATGCCAACATATATACGTACAGTATATTGTAATGTCGTTATGGCTGTTTAATAGAACATACATGGTAAATGATGCTGTTTTACTACTACATTATGTACTTGAGCTGTAGGTAAAGTCCATAATATTAATTTGAAACAGAATAATCGAGCTTTGCATGTTCACATACAAAACATACCAGTTCTACATATATGATTTTTTTTTTATGTGTCTGTTATTAATGGCAGTATTTGATCCCAGGTAGTATTCAGGAATTTGTGTAAAATGTCTCTACTGTTCACTCTTTTTTAAAAAAAACTTTTTTTTTTATGCATCTGTAAGATAAAACGGTCTAAAGGATTTTTGTTAAATGTAATTGTATGAACGGACATGTACCCGGGCTTTTAGAAAACACTGAACTACAGTATTAAAAGTACAAAAGTGTGTATTTTAACAGGACTATGACAGTAAGATCATTTGGATGCAGAGAAATCAGTTTTCTCCCAAACTATTGAGACCGTATCTGATATAAATAAATAATATATGAAATGCATATGCGGTTACGGTTTATGTGAAACATGTGTCTCCTGACAGCATGAACTATTCACTGTTGTAGAATGTGTGTGTACTGCACCGACACACCAGAAGTCCCCTGGGAATTGGTGTTTCATGGGTTTCCCCCCTTCTTCTCCTGCTGTAGGTATCCCTGTGTAGGCCTGGACTGAGCAGATTGTTCTGAGAGGAAACTGACAACAAACAGGGGAAGTGAACATGGCTGGGACCTCGGGCTTCTTTTCCAACGGACCTGTTCCGTGGATGGACAACGACACGGAGATGAACAACCTGTACCGCGACCTGGAGCTAGGGACAGTACTGACACTGTTTTATTCTAAGAAGTCCCAGCGGCCGGAGAGACGGACATTTCAAGTCAAGCTGGAGACCAGGACTATTATCTGGACTCGTGGCACGGACAAAATAGAAGGAGAGAGTGAGTACTGTGCAGACACAAACACAATCGTGCACACAAACGCAGCACTGGATGTAAATGTGACGGGATCCATGCCAGAACTGGTTGGTTTACATACATTCAGAAATATGATGAGTGCAAAGTGTTGTGAGGTGCTCGAATGCCTAACAAAGGACTTGGTAAGAGCACATGATGTGATGACACGATGGTGAACAGCACGCCAGTGATGTCAGTTGGGGCTGAAGACCCCTCCAAAATCCTTTTTAGACCATAAAGAATGTAAGTTATGAGACTTGCTTGGTGAACTAACGTGATGATATTTAGGGGCACAATTGCTGCTTTCTGAAGATATTTACATGCGAGGAAAACATTTGGGGGGGGGAAGAGATTGGAAAAGGATTGGGTATGTGCAAATGAAAGTGAAACAGGGGGCGTTCATTGTTCATTCTACACAGCTGTTTTAACAGTATCACTACAATGATACGTCCCGTCTCTATCAACATTTCATCTTTTGTTTCGGCTCTGATCGGTTCCTGAAGTTGCCATTCTGTCCCGCTAAAATGACTAGGATTTGGTTTGTTCACGTGTGTTGTTGTTGTTCATCATTCTGAGACTTGGGTTTGGGTTACCTAAAAGTCCAGTTATTTGTTTTATTTTGTAGCATTGTGAAGCTTTTTTTTATTTTTATTTTTTTGTCAGAGCAGGTGCGAGTCTTTGTTTAAATAGTGGCCGAGCAACGGAATGGATCAGCGGAACGACCGTTGTTGTCCAGCAGTAGATAAATTAAATCTCAGGTACAAGCCTAGGGTTGACGGCAAGAATGAAGCACCGTTCCTGCATTGTTGCATGAATGGGAATATACTGTAATTTGCCAGGAAACAGACATTTGAGTTGATCTTCAACAAAACAGTGTGTCTAACTGAGGACACGCAGGCCTTCGGTGAGTCGTTCAGTTATCTGTCTCTCGGGTAGCAGGATGCCTTGTGCACAGCTGCACTCTGCTCCGGATGCAGCAAAGAGAGCACTCAGAAAAAGGTAGGCTTTGGTTGTTGTGTTAAAAAAAAAAAAAAAACCCAACAGTATTATCTTCTGTGCAGTGAAGGGTTTCATACACACATGAGCTCATAGTTGCTATTTGATACTCCTGGAGAGGCGAAAGCAGCCCAGACGGCTCATTAATGTACAGAAATAGAATATGAGTTTTGTTTTTTTACTGGAAGTGTGTGATCATTTGGGAACAATTTGGCCCCGCTGTATTTACCCCTTATCAATGTCAGTGAGAGAATAATGCCCATTAAGTGTGCATGCAGCACTCGAGCGTGTTGCTAAATATAAAATGCTGAGAAGTGCACCTTTTATGTCCCTTGATTGAAGTGTATTTTGCACATTTTCTCTCCCAGATTGATTTTCTATAAAGATGCTTGTTTCGTGCCCGTGGCGTCGGCCTACCTTGCCCACCATATAACTGGCAGCAGATATACTGTATATGTGAATGAATGAGACAATAATATGTAGGTCGGCTTGACAAAGCAGGATGTGGTCTCGCAGAAGAAATGGCAGTAACGGGCTGGTTAGAAGTGTAGGCAGGCATATCATAAACATAAAGGTTTGCATACCTGACGTGTACAGTGACAGTCTTTTCACTTGTGTAAGTTTGCCCAAAGTCTGCTTTAGGCTGTTCGTGAGTGTGCAGTTTGTTTTGATACTGGAAAGACTTATAGTACACTCAGTCAATCTCCAGAATATCATACAAATCATCTCTAGAACTTGTAGTTTCTCAGTATGTTACTGACAACAAAGCAACGTAATCTTGAATCAGAATCATGTTTGACTGTGACGCATCAGTTTGCTACTTTACCATCCTGAGAGAGCAGCGTGAGTTAACTGGCTATTTACTGAAGGAGCCAATTTGAGGTTTTTATGAATCCACATGTGTGTTGTTGTTGTTGTTGTTTTTTTTTTTTTTCTTTCTCGCTCTCTAGCTGTCATTCAACTTTGGTGCCCTGGTAGGTGAACCTCCCATCTTGATGCTTGGAGCCCTCCACAGCGTCGCATCCTGTCATGTTTACACGCTTTCCTCAGAAGCACACAAGTAGGGGACTTGAGGATGAAGCGTTTTAATTTCGAAATACAGGAGCTGAGTTCACTGATTAGCACGGGATATGACGACATGTTCCATTAGTTTGACAATCAATAGAGACGTTTCTGTACTGTGCCCACCAAGGTAGCTGTCCTTTTATTGTCTCTAGCTTGGGGGCGATGTTGCAAATCAATAAGCAGGACTGCGTTATGGCCTTCACAGCAGTTTTATATCAATGTTATGATGTGCTTTTATTATTTTTTTAAAGTACCTTTGCTCAATTGAATTTCCAGAAATTATACTATCGCTAGATAAATTGGCCAGGTGATATATTAGCTTATTGCAGATATATCTATATCGGGTATATGTCGGCTGATAAGCAACAAGATACCGAAGTACAGAAATGCCAAATTAGGTTTGAGGTATTTTAGAAGCCGTGTGTGTGTCACCATTGCATAGTTCCTCTACCCAAGATCACTGACAAGTTTATTTTTACACCGTAAAATGCCCCGCTCACTATGTATCTTGGTAAAAATTCTTTAAAAAAAAAACAAATCTCAAGGATCCATATCAAGATTGTTGTTTTTAATTTTTTTTAAATTCTATTGGCTGATATATGGTCATTGGATCTTTTTTTGAAATCCCAAATATTGATCCAGTACAGGTTGTTCTATACATATCACAATATATATTGAAACTTGCATATACTGTGGTAGAAGATTTTATCTAGCACAACTTAAACCCGACAAGAGGAACCAATCGGTGAAATCAGCCAAGCCATAGATCATGTAGCATTTCATAAAATATTGTATAGAGGAAGCAAGATGGCGCATCGCTACTTCTTCAGATGTTTATAAATATTTTTAGTTCTTCTAAAGGTTATATGACAAGCATATGTAATGTATCGAGCACCTTTCTTAATAGGCTTAAATGTAACACGTTCACATTTCCGCGATGAGCAATGATTCACACATCATGGGTCTGAATGCGGGTCTGTGTTGATGTATCCACAAGACTCCTGACATCCAGTGAATCACACATGGTGCTCTGTCGGCCACCTGCCTCTGCTCACACGGAGCTATCCCTGCAGAACTAACTCGACCAGTTAGTTAACACACAGCTGTTGACACCTCGTGTTAAATGAACTTTGACAGACACGACTCCAGATTTTTCACATCGCTTTGATCAATGACAACGTGCTACAACTACTACAGAATAGATCTGCTAATGTCGCATGAGGGCAGTACACATCTGTATACAATAACTGTAATGGCTATGAAGCCATAAATGACTTGGAAATGAACTATTTGAATTAGACCTGAAACAATTAGTTCTTTAATTGATTTGTAAATCGATGGATCGGTCATTTATCTAGTAAATTCTTAATCATAGCGTCTCAGTTATGAGGTTTTTTCTCTTTTTCATATCACGAGTGTCTTTGCGCTGTAGACGAGACGTTTGAAGACGTCGCCTTCAACACTGGGGAAACTGGGATTGACATTTCACCCTAATACGTGATGTTTTATAGACTAAATGATTGAGACAATAGGTGGCAGATGAATTTATAATGAAAGTAATTGCCAGCTGCAGACATCATTTGAATGGGACACTGAGCCCGGGAATGTGGTTTTTTTGTAAACAGTGTTTTTGTTGCATGTGGAGTGTGAATGAGTAGACGTGTGACCAGTTATTCAAACTAGACACTCCGTGTGCTCATTAGCAACAGGATGCCGGATGACCTGCATTCCACAGCAATTAAATGTCATCAGCTGTATCCTGGAAATGTATTCGGAAAGGAACTTTGCAAATAATGACGAAATCGTCATCGGTTTTTGTCGCGCGACTGTGGCTGGAATTACCGCCGCACGTCTGTGGAGACTGTCATTTCTCTGACCTGCTTTTTCCAGGCACACGCACGTGCTTTCTCACCTCAAGCATCTCATGTCGTTTCTAGCTTGCACACCGTTCCTGTTGTCAGTTAACGCGGTTGGTTGTCGGCCCAGTTAATTTATGAGAAGTATCTCAACAAATTGGTGGGACATTATCCCACAGGCAACATCACGGTTGAACAATCGGAATCTGCTTTTTGATTTGTTTTTGTCGATTTGAAAATCACTGCTGAAAACATCCGGTTGTCACTGGAAAACGAGCACCGTCTACTTGCTGCATTTACGACGTGCTGGAATGGGGAACAGAATCCATGTAGGTGCTTGACAGTTACTTGTCGGGGGGGGGGGAGTCCTCTGCTTAACTTTAACCCGGCGTGATATCGAAGGAGCTGATACAGATCAGCTGACGTGAGTGCACATGGAAACATCGTCACCATGTGGGCTACACAATCTCACAAAAATGTGTTGTATTAACTACTTCAACTGCAGCAGTCTTGCAGTCAAAATATATACAGCATAGCTTTTATTTATTCTGCGTCAAACATGTAATGTAAGTATGACTGCAACTTTCAATTATATTTATTATTGATTATTCTGTCCGTTATTTTCTCAGTGAATCATTTTTGTCTATGAAATGTCAGAAAATAGTAAAAGGTGCCCTTTATATTTTCCTAAAGCCCATAAACGTGTATTCAAATAGCTTGTTTTGCCTGACCAACAGTCACAATGCCCAAAGATATTCCATTTGCAGTCAGATATAACAAAGAAAAGCAGCAAATCATCACATTTGAGAAGCTTCAACCAGCAAATGTTTGGGATTTTTCCATGAAAAATGACAAACGGTTAATCAAAATGGCTCTCTGTGAATTGTCTGTCAATTGACTAATCGTTTGTTCATATCACAGTTGCAAAAGATGCAGTTGCCAGCATCGTGCAGTTCTACTTAAAGGAATAGTAGGGCTGGGTATCTAGCACCAAGTATCAAACTGTCAATTTTCAAAAGTTACCCTGTGAAACTTGTGATCTTGCTTACTTATTCTTTCAGCGACAGATTTGAATTCAAATATTGCTCATTTCAGATTATATAGGGGCTGCAAATAATGTTTGTTTCATTATCGGTTAACCTTTTGATTATTCTTTGATTAGCCACTTGTTTAGTCTATAAAATGTCAGACTCCCATGACACCAGAAGGTGACATCCTCAAATACTTTTTCACTGACCAATAGTCCAAAGCATTTCCTGTTTTTCCTTGATGAAAGACTAATATCAAAATTGTTGGCAACTAATAGAACAATTTACTAATTGATTAATCACTAGACTGTTTTTGTGTTTTTTTTTAGGCAAATGTCTTTTACTCCTGCATGTGTTTAGACATCTAAAGGAAAGCCTTTGCTTCCTAAGAAAAACTTAACATTCGTCAAAGTAAGTATCATTTTGGCACAGAAACTCAGGTATTGCCAGTTCTATCAAACATTTCAAGTGAAACCCAGCTAGTGAAGCAGTCTAGTGAGGAGTGGTAGAAATCGTGTCAAAGGCAGGATGGAGCTCTAGAGGAAGTGTGGGAGTGTGCTGCAGGATACCTCCTCTCATCTCCTTTTCTAAGGTTACACCTCTGGCTATCGCTCCGTTTCCTGCATCTGTCTGAGGCAGGCTCCAAATATTTTCACACAAATGACTGAAAGTGTTGTCTAACCCAGTGGTTTTCAAACTAGGGGGCGCGCAACCTGGGCGTGGGGGGGGGCTCCCGTGAACACTGGTTCCACTGTCACAGTACGTCCAGCAGAGGGCGCTAATTTTACTACCGACCACCTTAACAACACCACAGAGGAGGGCTGCTTACAAATGTAAACGATGCACGCGCAGTTTTCTACGGTTAGCACGGACAAGTTTGTGACCGGTGAACAAATTGTGAACAAATCACCTATAACCCGATTGGAAAACATCTACAGCACAAAGCAAGGCCACACCAGTCACTGAAAAGACTGCAGGAATTCAAGGTTAAATTCTAGCAGAAAAAAGGTCTTCGTTTATTCTTAGGGACATGGCGAACTTTCCATTTTTGTGCAGAGAGCCCGTCTTGAGAATCTGTTGAAAGCCACGAATGTTGATACAGAGTCATAATTTAAAGCACATAGTTTAAAAAAAAAGTTATTGCTCAACTTTTCAACTCGTTGAGAAGAGAAAATGTTCGTTTTTGGTGATTCTCGGGGAATAAATGTAATTCTGACAGTATTTCAAATAACGTGGGAAAATGATTTTATCTCCAAAAGGGGGCCGCTGCAAAAAACCGTTTGGGAACCACTGGTCTAACCGATCAGCCTTTCATAGCCGCCTTGCTCTCAGCGGAGGTCTGCTGGCCCATTTGGCTGCTAAAGTAAACTGAGATAAGATGAATGAGTAGAGATCTCAACTTGGTGAAATTCTGTGTGAGAAGACACTTTTTTTTTATTCTTTTTTCTTTTTTAATGCTTAAGAAAAGATCATGCACATGCTCACCTATACGCGAGCACAGATGCGGTGTGTAGGCGACAAAAGCACAGGATGTATGGTTTGGGGCAGGAAGAGAAGAAAAACAGGAGCTGCAAGAAGTCTGTGTCTCTGTGTTTTTAGCAGGAGAGTCCCTGCTGTACAGCTGTAACTGCTGTAATACTGCGCTCATAGGAACCCGTTTTGACTGCCCATTAATGGAGTCGAGACACCGGGTCTTTTTATTCTTTTTTCAGTTCCTCAAGATAAATGGGGACGTGATCTTGTGTAAAAGCCCATGAAGTCCTTTTTCTATCAGTCCGGTCAGTGTAGGGGAACTAGAACATATGCAGCATATTACTGTATATAAGCAAGATTTGAGCTTGGTAGGCAGGGTTGTTAAGTGGCATATCACTTTTATGTTGTTGGTTACGTTACAAGCATACTTACAGTCACACGATTACCCAAATACACTATGTCTGCACTGTGTTTTAAATCTCTATTGTACACATCCGGCAGGTTCCACCCCAAACTGGTTTGTGCCACTGACTGATTGTCTTCCATTTTCTCATCAGTAATTGGTGGTTTTGTTAGATTTCAGTGGTGGCAGGCAAACGGAGGTTAATTTGGGGGCAGTACCTTTGTCATCGTCATCATTTGAAATTGATATCTAATAATATCTGTCTACCGTATGTCTTCACTTGATATGTGTGTATGTATATGTGGTTTAGTTCGTGGCCTCAGCTGTTTTATGTGGTCGGGGTCTTGAAATACTCACACATGCTGTGTGTTGGTCTGTTTGCTGGAACGTTAGTTTTAGAATTAAGTCAATAAAACATCTTGCTTTATGAATAAATTATAAATCCATTGCGACTCAAAGTTAACAAATGAGTTATGGGGGTTTTGTTATGCACATGTATAAACTTTATCTGACGTAAAGCATAATTAAGTGTATCATGCATCATTTTGATTATTTTACATGGGATTTTGTGCTTCTGAGAAGTATCCATATTAATATCACGATTTTGATTTCAACCATATCGCCCAGCTCCGCTACAGACATCTTTGTATGTGCAAGGTAATGGCAGTTTTCTGTTTTGCCAACGTGCGTGTGTCTGTCTCTCCAGTTGACATTCGAGAGATCAAGGAGATCCGTCCCGGACAGAAGTCACGGGACTTTGAGCGCTACGTGGAGGACTCGGCAGCACGGCTGGACCAGGCTCACTGCTTTGTCATCCTGTATGGCACAGAATTTCGCCTTAAATCACTCAGCCTGGCAGGTACCCAGAGACACCAACACAGGCTTACATGCCCTCAGATACATTAGCATTGTTGTTTCACACTACCATCCTATTTTTAACACGAATACCTTGCTAATACGGTCATGAACTACAAACGTCCATTGGTTTACCTTTAGTACGACTGATGTTTTGTTTCCAACCTTTTTTCGTAGTTAATTGTTGCTTTTTGTGTAGACGGGACGACACTAGAACTGCAAGGATTAGTTGATTAATCCACCAGCAACTATTTTGATAATTTTTAATAAAAAATCCCCTGGTTTCCAGTTTTTTCAAATGTGACGATTTGCTGCTTTTCTTTGTCACTCGTGGTTTTGTTTTGTTTTTTTGCTTAGCAACGTCTGATGAGGAGATGACCATGTGGGTGAAGGGTTTAAACTGGCTTGTGGCCGACACACTGAAGTCCCCGACACCGCTCCAGATAGAGAGGTAAACGGTGCACGTGTAGCCACGCATCCTATACAAAAAGCTGAACGTATTATAAGTTGCTGTGGACAGACGGCATATGATAATGAGCAGCATCATTGTTAATTCCCACTCTCTCTCTTTTTTTTTTAAGATGGTTACGTAAGCAGTTCTACGCCGTTGATCGCAACAGAGAAGACAGGTAAGTCACCTCAGTTAAAAGATTTCAACTGCAGAATGAATCGGATCACTCTCACAGGAAATAGGTGTAGTTAAATACAACTCAGTTGTTTGGCGCAGCAGTGGTGTGTCCTTTCCTCAGTGTAACATTTAGAGCAAGTAGTCTAGTTACACTATGCTGGTAGATCTCTGTGAGAGAGCTTTGTTGAGGTGTAGCGAAGGAACTAACCTCTCAGCCACACACCAGCACCTCTTCCTGCAGCAGGAAACCGACTGCAGAGGATGGAGGAGATGTACAGAGATGTTTGTCTGTTACATCCCTGACAAAAGAGGAAAGCCTTTGTTACACTGCAGGGGTATTGTCATCTCGGGCCAAAATTCCAGGCTGTGTAGTAAACGTGAAGCAAAAAGCACCACTCAGCAGAGCATGTGGGACGAATGTTTGCAAGGTTTCGGTATGACTGTAAATTTCAAAATGATACATCTGCACCACAACAGGATCCACGTGGGCAAGTTGGTAGAAGTTTGTGCAATTAACTGTACATGCGTATCCATGTTTGCGTTTAATTTCTCAACAAAATGCGTGTATGTGTTCAGGATATCCTGTAAGGATCTGAAGAGCATGCTGTGCCAGGTCAACTACAGGGTGCCCAACATGAGGTTCCTCCGAGAGAAACTTCCGGTAACCTCCTCCTTTTTATCACAGGCCCTGCTTCCCACTCCATCTCCCTGCCCACTTCTCTTTTTTTAATCTGATGTTGGCATGCGCGAACGATTTATGACTTGCAGTTAACCGTCCGTTTTGCTTTCCTTGTTTCACAGGACTCTGAGTTGAGGAATGGAGACGTGTCCTTCAGCCAGTTTGCGCAGCTCTATCGGAGCCTCATGTTTGATGCTCAGAAAAACGTAAGTGCAGTCATTTTATGTATGCACAGATAGTTCTGTCCCAGCACTTTCATCCCCCCCCAGCGCCCCATCTGATGCCCTGCCAGGACACCCTTCCTCTTCCATCTGTCTCATCTCAAATGGCTGCTAGATCAATATGGACCTGTTAAAAACCCACCAAACCCCTCTGGTGTAGGCCATTAGGACACACACACTCTCATATGGATGAGGAGGCAGGCTGGCTGGGGTCAGATTAAATGGATGACCTCAGTGCCCCCCCCCCCCCCACGACTAACCACCCAGCCCCCTACAGGATGTCTATGTACTATACACACTCAAAGCACAGTTCTTTCATTAATTAACTGAAATATTCCTCTTTTCTCTATTCTTTCAGATGGAGATCCCATTTCTCCAGAGGTAGGTCAAAACTAAACACACACATGCACAGTGTGTTTCTGCAGTGTCGCATGTGTGTGCGCTCACTGAATTGAACCATTGCTATTTCTGCCAGGTTCATTGACAGACCAGAACAGAAGATCTCCCTCGACGACTTCAAGAGCTTCCTCCTGGAGTCTCAAAAGGTAATATCTCCGGGCCGGTGGACATCTAGTACAATTGTAGCTTTGTTTTATTTGCATGCTCCAATGCATCTGTGTTTGTATGTGAATCCAGGAAATGTGGGCCACAGAAAACAACAAGGTTCAGGAGTTTATGTTCGGCTACCTGAAAGACCCCCTGAGAGAAGTGGAGCAGCCTTATTTCCACCAAGACGAGGTACACACACTCACTGCACTTTATTTCCCCCCCCTTTTCTCGATTGTCTTCGTGCTCTTTTGGGGTTTTTACTCATGAATGGAAACAAATGTAAATGTGTTTTTGCGAGTTATGTTTTTCAAAGCCCCCCTGTGCTGTTGGTGTGGGTGGGAGATGCTCAGAAATTGATATGGATAGCCATGATCTCGGCCCAAAGCTGCTCCTCCCACACAGATAGAAAAGGTTATTGACTGTGGCTGAGTTCTGAAAAAAGTGAAGGATGCTTTTTGTGGTCACCATAAAGCTATGATTGACTAATGAGAAGAGGAAGCTGGTGTGAGTCAGCCTGCAAGTTGGTGCTGTCTTTTTGTGCCTTTTTAAGTTATGGTGTTGCAGGTGTACAGGCTGTGGTCATGCTGAAAATAACACCTGACGACCATAAGCTGTTAGTAAGAAGAAAACCTATTCTTTTTCACCCACACTGGGAAGTTTATTAAAGTCCAGAGTGCAGGGTACATAACTCTGCTACTGGAATTATTGTGTCCTGATAGGACCGCAAATGCCACCACTCACTTGACTTTGACACAGGTTGAATTCAAATGTCCGCCCTCTGGACTTGAGCCTGAACTCTTGAAGACTTCGGTCATACGTACTGTGACAACTCAAAAGTGCTCACAGTCATCATGTCAAGCCTGTAATCCCATTTGCCCATCACAAGGTGATTTTTATTTTGATATGAATGTAAGTACTTGACCCATCTCAATGTTTTCCTTCACGTTATCCATTTACTTTATGCAAAATATATGTAGGGTTGTGGATTTACATAGTATAATAGTATGCACAATAAAACATTCTCTTTACATGAACATTAACACTCTTAATGTTATATTAACATAAATCCCTCAGCTGAGGACTCTTGTTTTTCCTGTCTAACTATGCAAATTCTAACAATCTAATCCAAATTATGAATCTAATGCATATTGTGTATGTGTAAAATATCAGATACATTTTATTACTATCGACTGAGACTTGTTGTCCACTAGACAGCTGCTCCGTGGTTTTAGAGGTGTTTAGAGGTGTTGAGCACATGTATATGCTCCAATACAGTTGTACTTGCAACCTGCACTGCAAATATCTGCTTATAGTTCAGGTGGGTTCATCCATTGAAATGTGTGATGTAGGTTGAGTTTTGACATCAATAGGTGTGGTCTTCAGCTGCATTCAAAGTCTGCATTCTGGAGGTTTGCGTGAGGCTTTGTCGTCTTGATGAATTGTGATTCATTGTGATACAGTCCTAGTCACTTGTGGACTTCCTGGAAACACATCACTTAAGCCTGCAAGTGCGGGAATGTGCACACATTGGAATTCAGCTTCAGTCTCACTGCTCTCCTCTTTCCTGTACAGCTCCTGACATACCTGTTCTCCAAAGAGAACACCATCTGGGATTCCTCCCTCGACCAGGTGTGTCCTGAGAATATGAACAACCCCCTGTCCCACTACTGGATCTCCTCTTCGCACAACACGTAAGCATGAAGCCCATAGCTTTCATGCATACTTGATGTTATGTCAAGCTTCTGTCTAGTTCAGCCAGTTAGGCCTTGGTAAGCCTTAAGTCTGGCAGCCCCTTTTGAAAACTCCTAACTAAAGAGGGCTTTTGAACTGGCGTCATACATGGATAAAAGTGTATTATTTAATAATCATGTTCCACAATGAGATCCAGGTGTTTATTTAGCAGAAAAATGTATTTGTCCTTCCATTGAAAAGTGTGTCCATTGAAAAACCTTCTGTGCTACATGTGAAACAATACTCATTGGAGCAGCGGAATGAAAACTTCCTGTGTTGCTTTGATTAGGTTTGAATTTACTGACTGGGTAAGAAGTGTTTACCCCAGTCAACAAAAGGGAGAGAGACCTTTTGATATAGCACTATCATGTGTTTGTGCTACCACCATAGAAAGTGTGTGTGTGTGTGTGTGTGTGTGCGCTGCGGTTCCTGACGTGTGTGTCCTTTGAAAGACTGGTTAAATGTGAGTGTTTCTGTGAGCGTACTTTGACGCTACATGCTAATTTCCAGCTACCTGACGGGAGATCAGTTTTCCAGTGAGTCGTCCCTGGAGGCATACGCTCGCTGTCTGAGGATGGGCTGCCGCTGTATTGAATGTGGGTAAACGCACACACACACACACACACACACACTGCAGTTTAACCCACCTACAGTAAATCCCCACCACTTGACTTTCAGGCTCGTAATTAACTCTTACCCCCACTTCTTATGCCTTACCGTTCTTCTATTAATGCAGCTGCCATACACACACACACACACACGCTATCTGTTGTACAACAGCACAACAATATGGTATTTACACTAAACCCTTGTCAAGCAGGTTTCTATGAATAGCACTGGCTTATAGTGGTTTCAAGGGTCTAATAACAGTAAACAAACCTTCAAGTTTAAAGGTCTTAAAAGTCCTAACTATATAATACATCTGCATTTGTGTATACTTACTTACATACTTTGCATTTTTATTTAGCATAGAAGATGAAGTGACATTTTGTGTGTGTGTTTACTTTCAGTGGACTGCTGGGATGGTCCAGATGGAATGCCAGTCATCTATCACGGACACACCCTCACAACAAAAATCAAGTTTTGTGATGTCTTGACCACCATCAAAGAGCACGCCTTCGTCACGTCTGAGTGAGTCTCCATGGGAGCAAGCCTCTCCATTCCTTTTTATAGGGTTCAGATGATGAGATAAGAGGTGATAAAGAAACAGAAATGTTAGAGAAAGCAATGCGGACAAGCTGCAGTGACCTCACTCGTCGTTGCAGCGTGTGAGAGAATAAGATAAGAAAGTCACACCTACTCATAGATGGAGAGGGAATTTCTGTGAAGTGGCACCTTTTTTTTTTTTTTCTTTTTCTGATCTGTGGTCATCCTACAGCTATCCCATCATCCTGTCCATCGAGGACCACTGTAGTATTGTGCAGCAGAGGAATATGGCCACTTACTTTAAGAAGGTGTTTGGAGAGATGCTGCTGACCAAGGCAGTTGACATCGCGGCAGATGGCTTGCCCTCACCCACCCAACTCAAGAGGAAGATCCTCATCAAGGTCAGGGGCCACCTGGAATCATGAGAAGTCATTTGATTGTTTCTGTTTTTTTTGTTCCAATTATTTTCTTCAGGATTCTGCAGTGTACTGCTGACAGTATAATGTTTCTGTCTACCTCTCCCTTCATCTGCTGCAGCATAAGAAGCTCGCAGAAGGCAGTGCCTACGAGGAGGTGTCCACCTCCACTCCCTACTCAGAGAACGATATCAGCAACTCCATCAAAAATGGCATCCTTTTCCTGGAAGACCCCATTAATCATGTAAGCATGGTTATCATTTATAAATGGATTTGCTTGTCTTGCTTGTTTTTAAAACCAGGCCTTGACTTTATGAACTTCTTTTTCTTGTTCTTTTAGTTTATTAAGTTGTACTTGCCTACTTGGGGGCCTCTTTTCAGTGCAACGCATGGTTCCTCTAAATATTTAATGTAACCGTTTGAGCTATTTGTCCTTTCATCCCCTCTCTCTCTGTCTGTCTTTCCCCCCAGGAGTGGTACCCTCATTTCTTTGTCCTGACCAGCACTAAGATCTACTACTCAGAAGAGACCTCCAGTAACCAGGGTAACGATGATGAGGAGGAGCACAGAGAGGTTAGTAGGCCTGAACTGCGGTCAGTATACCCAAATGAGCATTTGTAGTCCTGATTTTGAACAGGATCTGTGCAGCTCTGCCTTTTAATTTACTTAGAAATGCAGTGTATTCTATTGAGATTGCGAGCAAACCTGCACCAGGATCAAATCCAGAAGGAAAGTGTTTTTGTTTTTTTGTGCATGTGAAAGGAGGTGACCAATGAGGGAATCATTTTAAGTTGGAGCAGCTAAATGAAAGTGGACACATGCTTGTGGACAACTATAGATATTAGTTCACTAACACCTCCCTGTGTTTTTCTAATCTTCCAGGTGTCCAACGGTATGGACCAGCACGTGACAGAGAAATGGTTCCACGGGAAGCTGGGAGCAGGGCGGGACGGGCGTCAGATAGCTGAGAGGTTACTGTCCGAGTACTGCTTGGAGACTGGCGCTCCTGATGGCTCCTTCTTGGTCCGAGAGAGTGAGACCTTTGTGGGAGACTACACGCTGTCTTTCTGGTATGATGGTCACGAGTTTGCATTCAGACAATCTACAAACTTTCTACACATTTTGCGCAGACTTGAGAAGCATTTGTTGAAGATTAATGATAATGATAGGAAATGGACACTGAGTGCTGTTTACTGAATTTAACTATGATAATATTATTGGGAATAATATTTAGAAACTACAGTTAGAATTGAATCTTTATTTGACATTTGTAATTAACAACAGAAGAGTGTATCACAGTAAGATGCTATTTTATCATGATAATTGAATGCATATAGCCTTATGTGGCATACTGTAGGTGTTAGAGGAAAAGTCTCACTTATTCATGCTGTGTGTTCTGCAGGATTAACCCGTGCAAATAATAGTGACACACTGGCAGTTTAATCAATGTCAATATCTACATCATTCATCCAGTGGGGTTGTTGTCAAGAGTCTGAAGTGTGATCATTCCCCTTCTGTTTGCTAATGCAAATGCTCTGCATGAGTGTAGTTGCCTCAGAGCTATTTAATCTGTGTGTATGTGATTTACACACAGTGTAAACAATGCTCAGACACTCAGAGGGCAGAATGTTCAAGGTTAACAAGGGGGCATGGAGTTTTTATTTTTTATTTATTATGTAAGAAAGCTTACACCTGGTAGTCATAATGATCTATTAACAAACTTTTTTTTTTTTTTAAATCGCTGTCAGGTTTTTAAAATGGTTGATCTCGCTGTTTTTTCTTGTGGGTTGGCTTACTCTTCTCTGAACCAGGCGTTCAGGGCGCGTGCAGCATTGTCGTATCCACTCTCGTCAGGAGGCCGGCAGCCCCAAGTTCTACCTGACTGACAACCTGGTGTTCGACACTCTCTTTGCCTTGATCAACCACTACCAGCAGGTGGCGCTGCGCTGCAACGAGTTTGAGATGAAGCTGACTGAGCCGGTGCCTCAGACCAATGCTCATGAGAGCAAAGAGTGAGTCTCAAGCAGCAGGAATTTCAAATTATGATGCACCGAGGACCTTCAGTGATGTAGGCTTTGTCAGTATTTAGGTGTACCATGTCATTCTCCTTTGATTCCCAAATGTAATTAACGTGTTCAACAAATTACAATGAACTTAGATGTAGTACAATTGATTGATTAGGTTACTGTACAATTGAGAGATCTTTGATTTGTTAGTGTGAGGCTTCTATTTTGTGGATATGTTTGTGTTTGTATTTTCCTTGGTGAGACCAAAGACACATTTCCTGCCTTGGCTGGACAATAAAAATTATTCTATTTGTTTCTATGTTCTATTCAATAAACTTAACTCTAAATAGCATTTTGTAACTACAGTTTACAATATAGACACCCTCATCTAGAGTGAACAGGGTGTTTGTTGTTTGTCCCAGGTGGTACCATGCCAACCTCTCCAGGAGCCACGCAGAGAACATGCTGATGAGGGTTCCTCGTGACGGGGCTTTCCTTGTGAGGAAGAGGGCAGAACCCAACTCCTTTGCCATTTCCTTCAGGTAACTTAAGTTGGTTATCTAAGCTATTTCCTGATTAACCGATACTTGTCTATGTCCCACATCATTAACGCCTATCTTCCTTTTAATGTAGAAAGGATGACTGAAGAGAAAGACAAATTTATTATAAATCCTATAAAGTTCTACATTACGTTCAGATGTGCAAATGCAAAGTTATTGATATAATGTCTGATTTCTTCACAGAGCCGAGGGAAAGATAAAGCACTGTCGCGTGCAGCAGGAGGGTCAGACCGTGGTGCTGGGCACTTCGGAGTTTGACAGCTTAGTAGATCTCATCAGCTACTACGAGAAGCACCCTCTGTACCGCAAAATGAAACTGCGCTATCCCATCAATGAGGACACACTGGAGAAGATAGGCACCGCTGTGAGTGCTACTAGATACTCAATGGCACACTTACTAGAGATTTCTATGATGTTGTCTGGGTTAGATGATATCTGTAAAAATGTGATAAATAAATGTCAAAGCCTGCAGTTTGCATTCTGCAGCCTAGTGAACACACAGTCTGTCATCCAATAGGAGCCAGACTATGGGTCGCTCTACGAGGGCAGGAATCCAGGCTTTTACGTGGAGGCCAACCAAATGCCAACATTTAAGGTGAGCGTCCATGAAGCTCACATGTAGTTGAATTCTGCACCTTTGGGCCTGCACGTAGTGAAGACGGTGAACATGCGTGTCTTGTCTTCAGTGCACGGTGAGAGCCATGTACGAGTATAAAGCCCAGAGGGATGATGAGCTCTCCTTCACTAAGAATGCTGTTATCTCTAATGTGGACAAACAAGAAGGAGGATGGTGAGTGACCAGCACAACATTTATTCAGGGAGTGGCTCTTAATTATCCACTTGGACAAATCACATTTTTGCAGGTAGAGAGTGAAGGCTTATGACTATGAATTATACAGGGTGGGACTATGGGATAAGCTAAATAATATCAACCCAATGTTGGCATCATTTTAAGGCCACAGTCAGCAGTTGCCAACACCTCTTCTCTCACCTTTCTTTCTCTCAGGTGGAAGGGTGACTGCGGAGGGAAGAAGCAGCTGTGGTTTCCTGCTAACTACGTGGAGGAGACCAGTCCATCAGCGACGGAGCCGGACAGAACTGTGAGGATCAAACCCGACTGCGCAGTTGTATATTTAAAGTGCACTTGATAAATCTCATCACTCATCTGTCAATTATCTACTGTGATAGAGATGCATATGTAGTTGTGTATATGTAGGCTTCAAAATGGGAGTTAACGTCTTGACTAATGCTCCTCTTCTCTGTGAAGCAGGAGATGACAGAAAACAGCCCTCTGGGAGATCTGCTGAGAGGAAGCGTGGATGTGTCTTCCTGTCAGATTGGTGAGTGGCCCCTCCACTTCCTGTTTGAGTCTGTGCTGCAGGGCTGCAGAGCTGCAGAACAGGCCGCCTCTTTGCCACAGGGCAACCTCCTTTTCTGGCTGTCATATGCATGCACATAATCTCTGGCCTCTTTGTTTTTAATAGCAAACGACACAGTCACCACTTTCTTTACTGCCATTTTTGTCCATTATCAGCCTCTTCTATTATTAAGTCTTCCTTATTTGCTTTGATTGTACCCATGCTTTTCTCACAGCTCTGTATCAGGAATTTTATTGACATCCTCCAGTCCAGTCAATACACACGCATTAGTATTTGGCACATGCTGTCATGCATTGTTGTGGTCTCTGCTAACAACAGTTAATACCTGAGCCTGTCTTTGCTGCTCTTTGGCTCCATCTAGTGGTAGAATATGGGGAAGATCTAACTATATTTTCTTGAACACTTCACATAACCACTTCCAGAATCACGCCCCTTGAAGCGTCATCGCTTTCTCCCAATTGTTTGAGACCGAATGTTGTTTGCATTTCACATCACTTGGCTTTTACGTGGCTGTGCTCACAACTCAGAATTTCTATGAACATTAGTCATGTGACCTTTTTTTTTTTTCTTTGTAAAGAAAGTCCTATCAGATTAAAGCCGACTAAGACGTTTAAACCAAGGGAAAGTGTGTATGAGTTTCCAGATATATTTGGCTTAACAGTTGCTTATAAATTACACCAGGGTATCCACGGGGTCTGAAAAGTATTGAATCAGTTTAGCAAAAATTATGACACATAAAGAAAGTATTAAAACATCTTAATTGGCATTTTATTATTTTTATGGAACGTAGATTCAGACAGACTGTCTAGGCCTTTATGATTAATATCATTTATGGCCAATGTTGTATTTCTTAGGTCAAATAGAAATATTTGTTAATAAAAATGTTTTGTTAATGTGTGAGTATGTGACTTTTAATAAACCTTGCCTTTGACTTAGTCACTACGGTAATTAATATACTGGTATAGTACTGTAAATAAGATGTAGATAACTGTAAATAATCAGTTGTGGCATTACAATCTTAAAATATGTTGAAAAGGTCTTAAAAGGTATGGAATTTAACTTGAACAGGATTCCTGCATATACCCTGTTACACTGACCAAAGCCAGCAGTGAGTGAAGAGCAGACGATATCATTGTCCCTCCATATCTGCTACTATTTCTATTTGGTTTCTTTTTTTTGTTTTTCTTACATCAAACTTAATAATTTCACATTTTGACTTCATTTTGCATGGTGACACATTCTGGTCAGTGGCTGGAGGAAAACTTTGAGTTTAAATAGGAAAGGAAACCTGTGTTTGTCCTGATTTTCTGCTTTTTCCTAACATCTTTATTTTATTTTCAGTTGTGCGTCCCGACGGGAAGGGCAGCAGGCCTCATGTCTTCTCCCTGGTGCCAAGTACCGCCATGCGGATAGGCCCGGTGCTGGACGTCGCTGCCAGCACCCAAGACGAACTCAAGGAATGGGTTATCAAGATCCGTGAGGTCACCATGACCTCAGAGGCCAAGGTAGGGCTGACTGAAAATGCAGGCCGTGACGTATGATCTGCCAGTCATGACTTGTGTTAGCCCTATAATACCCACAACCTGTATTTAGGAAACATATGGTGTTTGTCAGGAATGCCATTCTGCAGACTCGTGCAATAACACGCACTCACACCTGGAATATGTCTTGTTTTGCTTAGTACAACCACCTGAGCAGTAGTTGTTGAGCGGAGGACAAAGCTTCAGGCTAGCGTTGGTGTCAAACTTAATTTTGTGAAAGTACAAAGATGTGATTTGTGTTACTGTTGGTATAGCTGTATTTAAGGTTTGTGTCCCTGTGCCCAGCTGGAGGAGGGCAAGATGATGGAGAGGAGGAAGAAGATTGCACTGGAATTATCCGACCTGGTCATCTACTGTAGGCCTGTGCCTTTTGATGAAGACAGTAAGGATTATCCACACTTGTTGGACTGAACATGCAGTTTACTAAACACAGCAGCAGAGATGTGACTGATTTCCTACCTGTGACATGATACAAACAAGCACATGTCCAATATCAATACAGGAAGGTCAGGTCTGTCTTCTCTCTCTGCCTCCTGTAGAGATAGGCACAGAGCGGGCCTGTTTCCGGGATATGTCATCCTTCCCCGAGACCAAGGCAGAGAAGTACGTCAACAAGATCAAGGGGAAGAAGTTCCTGCAGTACAACCGACTGCAGCTGTCGAGGATCTACCCAAGAGGCCAAAGACTAGACTCCTCGAACTACGACCCTCTGCCCATGTGGCTCTGTGGGTCCCAGCTGGTAGCACTCAACTTCCAGACAGCAGGTATCTGCCTTCTTGTCAGAGCACTTAAAATAGCATAAAAGATTAGTTTTCTTATTCTTCCTACCTCCTCCTATTTTAACCTTCCTGTTCTCTCCCCACGTGCAGACAAGCCCATGCAGATGAATCAGGCTTTGTTCATGCTGAATGGGAGGAGCGGCTACGTCCTTCAGCCGCCCATCATGAGGGACGAAACCTTTGATCCCTTTGACAGACATACGCTACGAGGCCTCGAACAAGTCACTCTAGAGATAGAGGTACAGTAAAGTGAGGATTGGACTTTTTCTTGTCTTCAAAGTGTGAGCAGTGCCTCCTCAGCAGGGCGAGTTGTAGCGGTGGAGCAAAGGAAAGCAAAGCAACTACATGAGGTGAAAGGGACAGGTGCATGCCGGTGTTCTAAAAATAACGTCGGATGATTATTGTAGTTTGGCACGCTGATTTGGCCCGTTTATCAACACAGCAGCAGAAGCTGTGATTCACAACTCATAGGGTGCAATTAAGCTACTTTAAAGCCCATACTCCTGATTGCTGCAGTTTGTATCGCACTCTTCTTGGAATGGTTGTAAGAAAGAATAATAATAAGAGTCACAAGGTGTTGGAGGGGAGGGGTTGTCTAAATTTTGTCTGAAGGAGGGCCCCACAGTGACAATCCCTGCCATATTGTATATATTTGTATTTATGTGCTGAATCAAGCGAAGTGAGAAGATCTAAAGGAGCAACCTGTCTTCCTCTTATTCTCCTCTGAAGGTCCTGGGCGCCCGGCACCTGCCCAAGCACGGCCGTGGCATAGTTTGCCCTCTGATCGAGATCGAGGTGTGTGGGGCAGAATATGACAGTGCCAAGCAAAAAACTGATTCAGAAGGTGAGTGCCGCTTTAATTTTAACCATGGGTGTGTCTGCCAGTGAACTGATACACTCTCAAAACTGAAGGAAAGAGAAGTTACTGTTGACTGGGTGCATTACCCATTACAGTAGATTTAGTTTGCCACATTTAGTACTGTGCAGTTGTATTTGCACGTTTACTCTTAAAATTGTAATATTACTGCACTCAATAATAATTAATGCGAGTTCTTTCCTCACTGATTACTTTTACTTTCTAAAATTTGTATTTATCATTACCTGTATCTTTAGCAGCATCTCTTCTACTATCCAGTCTCTGTCTTTGCGACTTCCACACCCAGTGGAATATTGATCTTTCAATAAAGCAATAGTAGTTTTAGCATGTTTAGTAGAGGTTTGAGGCTTTCTCACCATTACACCATTATACATAATGGAATGAGGTTCTTTTACCACGAGTGTGATCTTTTCATAAGTGGGTCAACAGATGGCTTTGCTGCTATGGCCAGCTGATTTTGCATGCTTAGCATGTCACTGATTGTAATATAGCATAAATTCAAAATAATGAATGTGTTTTCCTCTGCGGTCTGTACTTTTTATTTATGGTTATCTACTGAACTCTGGGTCATCTAATAGACTAACGCATTTCAGTGTGTTGTAGTGTAATTATGCTGAAATTGTATGTAGCATGGTGATAGATTTTGTTTTAGCTGTAGTAATTAACTTAATCACTGAAAATTGTAACGGTAGTTTTTTTACACTGCTGTTACTGGGGAATTGTTATACTATTACAGCATATTGTACCTCTTATCGCTCTCTGTCCATCTTTTCTTCTTTTTTTTTTGTCTCCTCCAGCTGATAACGGTCTGAACCCCACGTGGCCCCGAAAGCCATTCCAGTTCACAGTGTGCAACTCTGCCTTTGCCTTCATGCGCTTTGTGGTTTATGAGATTGACATGTTCAATGACCAAAACTTCCTGGCTCAGGCCACGTTCCCCATTCACAGCCTCAAGACAGGTACACACAACAATAATGGGCTCTCTAAAATGACCTAAAATCAGTGCTGCACAAATAAATAATAAGAATAATTTGTCTCTGTCTCTGTGACACCAGGTTACCGGTCAGTACCTCTGAAGAACAGCTACAATGAGGATCTGGAGTTGGCTTCTCTGTTAATCCACATGGACATCATCACAGGCAGGGTGAGCTACTGGTCCTTGCATATCCCTGTCATGTAGTTAGTAATGCATATTGTATTAAAGAATGTGCACATCGCATTTCATGGCCAGGCGCGGCAACTCCCTGGAGTCTCCACTGTGGTTGCCTGGCGACCAAAAGAACTAACCGCTGTAATATCCCGCAAAGTGTCGTTTTATACTTTGGTTTTTGTGCTGACTGAGCTAACTAGATATTATTTAATTGGTGAGCGTGAGAGGTGCTGATAGGTGGATTTTGTTACCTTTTGAGCAGAGCCAGGTTAGCGGTTTCCAGTCTAAGCTAAGCTAACCAGCTGCTGGCAGTAGCTTTATAGTTATACCGGGGGAGTGGTACCAATCTTCTCGTCTCAGCAACGTATTCAATAGGTTTATTTCCCAAAATGTTCATCTTTTCTTTAAAAGCAGCCTGTATGTTTATAGTTACATTGAACTATAAAACCATGAACACTTGGAACAATAGAGGCTCCTGGAGTTGACACTTCGGTATCATTTCTCTCAGGATGAAAACGGAGAGGTCCTGAGCCCGTTCCTAGCAGTCGGGGCAACATCGGTGTTGGCATCTGCCCAAGCAGGGCGGGAACGTTTGGGGGATTTGAGCTCAGTGTCTTCGACTTCCTCCAACATGTCTCCTCTGCCCCAGTCTCCGGCTCAGGCCATGGCCTACAGAGGAAGAGAGGGTTCCTTTGAATCCCGCTATCAGTCCCCTATAGCTGAATTCAGGGTGTCCCAGGAGGCACTGCTGGACCATATGGACCCACAGAACAGAAAGTAAGTGTGAGGTGTGTTGGTTTTGCTTTTTCACGCCTGTGCAGTGGGTTTCGAGGCCGTAGAAGATTCCAGACATCCTCCTGTCTTTGTCTTTACCTCAGGATGTTGCGGAGGACCAGAGTGGGTGGAGAGAACCGTGTCTAAGTCCAAGCCAATCAGGACCCATTTCTGTTGCCCCCCCCCCCACCCCACACACACACACACACACACACCACCCAGTCGCCTCTCCCCGTACTGATGATGTCACTAACTGCTGTGAACACAGTTTCCATGGAAACGCCCACCACCGCTTTGGCCTACATTTCAGGCAGCTCTCCCTCCCTCCATTCTCTCTCTCTCTCTCCTTCTCCCCCCCCTGCCGCCCAACCTCCTCACCACTCGCCTGACGAGAAGGAGGGACTCAGACATAAGAGGAGAGTGTGTGGAGGGGGGCGGGGGGGGCGCTGAGGGGAAGCTGACCGCTGCGGACAGGAAGAAGAAACGGACATTCACAGAACTAAAACGGGGCTGAAAAGTTCCAGCTCTGGACTGGTCTTCTGCGGAGCGGGTTACCCTCTCGTGTTTTCGGTGTGCACAACATCTGCTTAGTTTGGAGGCTCAGAGGAGGGAAAAAAAACGTTATAAAAGATATCAGTTTGAAACTGTTTCCCAATTAAGTTTCTTTGCTCTTCTCTATTTGGCGTATATGAATATATGTATTTATTCCTGCAGTGCTGTTGGCCAGAAAACAGCAGCAGCTGACCTGCTCTCAAAGAGCTCCTTTCTCCATGTTTTTAATTATTATAATTATTTAAACCTTTTAAACATTCAAATGTGACTTTTCTTTTCTTTTAATGTATATGTGTAAAACACGAGGGCTCTCTACAGCTATTTTAATGTCTCTCTTCCCAGCTTTGTTGAGGAAATTATGTGCCTCCAGTCTAACTCACACCCTAAATCTGGAGGAATATTTAAAAAAAAATTATTTTTTTTTTGAAGGCATCAGGAAGAAGTCATAGCCTGTTTGTGTTGGAAGCAAGGAAAGGGAGCAGTTGGCATCATATGTTATGTCTGCAAACACACAAGCTTTTTTAACTTGCATTCCTAAAGAAACTGCACATCATTCCAATTTCACGCGTTGCAGGTGCCTTTTTACAAGCCAGTCTGACACATTCACACACTGTCTCCCTCGGTAGTCTGACTTAGTGATCATGCCTGTAAGGATATATGACTCCACACTGTGTGATAAAGCAGGACCAGGGATACAGGTTGACCCAAAAGAGGATGTAGTCTGACCATGAATGATGATTGTGTTCATAATTGTCAATCTTTGCTTGTGTCATCTAGCAACATGTTTATGGACCATTTTAATGGGAAGACAGGTGTTAATCATAGGATTATTCATAGGGCTGCAAGGTTTCAGCTACCATAACGATACTGATAACTCTGCTGGATAATGTGATCAAATTTCCGAATATCAAAGTTTGAGGAATTTACAGGACACATTTACATTTTTAAAAATGTTTCAATGTACCATACTGTATTTATGGACATTTAGATTGTAATACACTCACATGATTAACTTTGCAGTCCTGTGTTTCTATGATTTATGATGGAATGTTTTTGAAAATGTGGTTATTTTTATTAATAATTCAAGTCTTGATGGAATTTATGGCCCCTCTTATTCAGTGTTTTTAATTAGACAAGCATAACCATTCCCATAACGGACACAGCTCTGACTACAATGAGTATATGAGTTTTAATTCAGTATGTTTGAGAAGTATGTTTTGTATGTTTTAACAGAGTTGACGTCCTACGCAACAAGTGTTTTACTGCAACGAAATTGTTTTAGATTTTAGGTTTTTTTTATTTGATGTTCCCCGTGTTTGAAAAGAGATTCAGTATTGTTGACCAACAGTGACCAATGAGTAGGAAGGTTTGCATTGCCAGTATAAAGAAAACATGCCATATACTAGTCTTGCTGCATCACAAAGACATATGGGATTTTTTGTGTTCTGGGGAGTTTAGTCACAGGACCAAGCTGCTTCCTAGAAACCTGTGAGGATTTTGAGTTCCACTGCCACGTCAAATTGGGGCTGCCCATGAATTTATTTGTGATGAAACCTGCAAAGTTGCAGGCTTTGTGTAAACAACTGGCTGACAGCTCAAAGTGAATGTTAAATGCTACATGTCACAATTCATCATTCCAAACTTCAGACTCTCATTCTGGCTTCTTTTCATCCACGTTTGTCTAACTTCTTAATTAAGACTCTCCTTGAGGTAAATGTCGGTGCGCCTAATTGTGCACGGAGTTCTCATTTCCTGCGTTTGTGGTGTGAGAGCGTGTGTGGGAGGAGCAGGCCGAGTCTAAGCTTCAGGCTTTGTTGTAGCTGTAGTGTTTCTGTAGCTGATGGATGACAAAGGTGCCTGAAGGGGGGGTAGAGGTCTGTGCTCTGGGCCTTCAGTGAGCCCAGACAGAGTTCCTATATAACCAATGATGTTATCTTTCCAGGTTTGTATCAGAAACAGTGTTTTTCTCTGCTCGTATGTGATGACTATATGATGTAAACTCAGTATTCCTACTCGGCGTTTGATTGCTGAGACACACCTAAGCCATATGGTATGATTTAAGTTAAGGTAAAAGCAGGGACAGGAGTGAATACTTGAGGTCCTCAACAAATTGTTTAATCTTCTGTGTGCACCCCAATATTAATCCCAATGCTCCCCCATATATTTCTTTCTTTTCTGATGGTCGATGAATGGTCTTTGTGGAGAGCTCTCCCGCCAATGCTGCATCGCTCTGACCTGTCAGCTAATGTCTATGTGCCTCCCTCTGTGTAAACATCACATTAAAGCTACATCATTCACGTCCCCTGCTGGGCTTAAAGCGCCTGCACAGCCGTGGTACACCCACACAGGTGTTCAGACCTCCTCTCAGACCACGTTTGACTGACATGTCTGACTCTACCGTAAACTCCCACCAACCTGTAAAGAGGTCTAACCAACCAGGATGACAAGAGCATTTATGCGGCTGTGCAGGGCCCTTAAGTGTCGTTTGTTTTCGCCCCCCCGCCAGTCTTGTCCGTTTTACAGATGGTCTCATTTACGATCGCCTTTTTGTAATGTGCCTAAACTATGGAGAGGAAAAGTATTCATTTTAATTTTTCCTTTCATATGAAACATATTCAAGCCTGAAAAGTAAATAAAATACTTACTACTTTATACTACTTCGTCTTATTTTCATTGCTTTAAATTGGGCGAGTTTAGTTTCAGTTAAACGCTCACTGTAGTTGCAACAGAATTGGTTTCATTAGCTTCAGACGCTGCGCCACAGGAAGAGAGTGCTGAGGTTTCGGTCTTAAACGTGTTAACAGCAGCCGGAGAACTGTTGCAGTGCTGAAAC
The DNA here is from genome assembly GCA_036023855.1 of Gadopsis marmoratus. NCBI lineage: Eukaryota > Metazoa > Chordata > Actinopteri > Centrarchiformes > Percichthyidae > Gadopsis > Gadopsis marmoratus. Next base: position 71,599 of record JAVQJF010125212.1, on the reverse strand, counting down.
ATTAGACGAAGATTCATCTGCAGCCATTTTGATAATTGATTTAAGTACATTTTCAAGCCAAAGTTCCTTCTTTCCAGCTTTTAACTTGTGAGAATTTTGTTTTTGTGTGAAAAGTTTGGTTGGACAAAAGCAATTTTATACCTTGAGCTTTAGGAAAGTGTCAACATTTTCAAGCCACAAATTTTACATTCGGTTTATTCTGCAAATAACATCTGTAAAAATTATACATCAAGCCTAAGTATGGAACTTGGGTTAAAGTTCACAGTTCTTTTACAGTCAAATGTATTTCATAGGAAAGTTCCATTAAAAACAAATGTTTGTACACGTCCGTGACGTAAAGAAGCACTTTATGCTACAACACAAACCAGATTCCATATAGTTTACTATATCATGTCACGTTTTTGTTTAAACAACAGGGTGCTTGCCTTCTTTGGATGACAGAATTCCAGACATTTTCCCACACTGGACAATTTAAGCTCTATGTAACGAAATATTATGTACAGATAAGAAATGGAGTACAAAGATGTCCAAAAACAAAATAACCTAAAGACATAACTAATGAACATCAGTGCTGCGTTTCACAGCATAGCTAGCACATTTAAAGTAAGCTGCAAGCATGAAGTCAAAGTGTATGAGTGCATAACGGTGGAAAAAGGAGTATGAAGATGACACAATGGAAAAAGGAAGGTCGTTTGATTTACTTTAAGGCCTTGGCAAGCACCCTGTAGCAAAGAGCTGTGCAGCTTTTTGTACCCCAAAACAAACTAGGAACAGTCTCTCAACACTCCGATCCTCATCAGAGTTGGTTTGGTCGATAACTGTCCAAACCCTGCCCACGATCGACATCCGCTGAGGTCTCAATCTCGACCACACTCCCCCCCTCGTTTTCCCCCCTTCCTTTCTCCCGTCACAGCAGGCAGGCGGAACAAACATGGCAGAAAAATGCTGCCAGTCCTGCTCCTCCCCTCCACCACATCCACTCCTGCACTTCAGTCTCTACTGGAACTTCCTTCTGAAGGTAAAATGGCGGACGGGAGGATACTGGAGAAGGTCTGTACAACGGAGGCATAGACACAATGGGAGGAGGGCGGCAGGGAGTGTGGGGGGGTTGGGGGGGTTAGTGGCTTTAGCGTCCATCTCACGTTGTGGGGGAGGTCATGCCTACCTCTAGGAGTGGGAGAGAGGGATGGGTGAGGATGCTTTCCATCCAGTGATCCTGTTACAGCCACATCTGCCATCTTTTCCTCAGACTGCCAAGACAAAGACCACCTGTGTTGTGAACGTCATCCTCAGACAAAAGGCCTCTTCAATCAGTTCCTGTAGTAATTTAAAAAGAAATACATAAAAAATCCGTCATCCTCCAGAAAACACAAACAAATTATTTGACTGTACACAGTGTAGTTACTCATTGTGTGTTTGCATGTTTCACCCGAGACAATTTTATGGTTATGATTCGTCTCCATGTATCACCATTTAACAACCAGTTTCCCATCACAATCAACTGAAATACTCACACTAAAGAATAAATAGTCACATTTTACTTTGCTTTATTTTTTAACTGGTTCGGTTTAGAGCTGCAACGATCAGCCCATTATTTGACAGAAAACATCTTTAAATTAACCGTTATGATGATTAATCTCTTCAGTCATTTTTCAAGCAAAGAAGTCAAACCTTTCTGTTTTTCGCTTCTCAAATGTGACGCTTGCAGATTTTCTTTGTCGTGACAGTAAATTGAGTATCTTGAGGTTTTGGACCTTTAGTGGGATAAAACATGTATATTGCCGACATCACCGTGGGCTTGTGAATGCCCTTTATTTCACTTTTTTTAACATTGAATGAATTACCAATTGAGAAAATAGACCAATAATAAAAATAATTGTTACTTGCAGCCTTAGCCTGGTTACAATGTGTTGTGCTCTGGTTGGTCAGTCTTAAGGGGACTTTACTGCTGTATGTATCACGCTATAGACTACCTTTAGTAGGATTCAGAGTCTTGTCAGCGCTCTCCTCCTCCGCCTCTGTTGCGACACCACACACCGACTGCTCCATTTTCTCCTCCGTTCCTCCTCCTGGCTGCGGCTCCAGAGGGGAGGATCCCGTTTGTGGCTCAGCTGCTGCGTCTGGTGCAACTGGTCTCGGTTCTGCTGCATGAACAGCAGCAGTGGCGGCAGTTTGTTCCATTTGGGGCAAAGATGCCTCGGTGGAGAACCAATGTCGCACCAAGTCCGCTGTTAAACCACTAGCCTGAGCCAGTTCCTGCAACTGTGCATGAAGAATAATGTGTTAGTGCACGGCTCCATGTTAAAGACCAGGCATTGCAGAGGTTTAGGCTGTTCCATTTTGAGCACAAATTTTAAAAAGACCTGATTAAAGCAAGTCTGTGGAATTTTTGCTAAGCAGCAGCAACTGTGACCACAGGTGACAATTACAGGATAATGGTAAATGCTAAAAACATGGTGTGAATCAAAAAGTCAGTAAAGTGATGTTACACGGCAACATCCATCTGAAGGTCTAACATCAGCCACCATAAGGAACTGGTCACACCAGACAAAGTGCACTGAACTGAGCATTTTTGTTCTTATGAATTAAATGTTTCCATTCGTAACAAGGTCTTCATCTTTCCAGGGTTACATACTTTTTAGTAGCAAGTAACAGATTAAAATGGAACTCAAATTGTACAATTGCACCTACAAGAGCCGCTGCACTCTACTGCTGGTAGAGTGCATCTCATATAGTCAGCTATCCATTTATGGATGTAAATATTTACATACATGTATTTTTAAACCTTTCTATAGATCTTCAAAACACTCCCAATCTATATCCATCGCAATAGTATAATATAAACATGAGTAAAATACAGGTTTCCCTCCATTTCAAATACTACAGAGCAAACAATGCACATATTGCAGTTTCTTTAATAATGTGATGATAATCTAATCATCCAAAACAGAAGCTAGTCAGAGAGACACTTTATATATATATATAAAGCAAAATTAATAATGAATGGTTATGTTGATCCTAATAAGATACCCATCAAAACCATCAAACATGGAGATTATATTGCTATGTCCTAGACCATCAGCTGTTTCTCCAGTTGACTGGCAATAAAAGATATAAATAATAAAACACTCTTTAAAGCTTGCTGAACATCCTGAACTCCATGCGAGAGGTGCAAGCAGACAAATAATTGATCTGAGAATAATCAGAAAATCTATTTACAGTGAGATAAGAGTCATTTGCCCTTTGTTTTGGTTTTATTTACTATATACTTTATAGTATAATATGTATTTAATGAATAATATACAATACTGTGCTCATAATATAATTAATAATGTATCTTATTCTGAGCTATATTGCTCTACTGTACATTGTTATACTAGATCACCACATTGCACCTTCTACTATACTTTATAATCCACACTATATTATATTGAAATATATCCTGTTATAATAAGAATAATAATTTATTTTAATTTCCTGGTGCACACCGTTATAGCCGATGGTATCCTATTACTCTTACATACTTTTCTGCTACTAGTCACACCACTATAAGTCACTTTGCTTGGGAGTACTGTATGTGTACCGATATTGCCTGTAATTTGAGTTTTAAGTTTAATTATCCTTGTATAGTTTCGTTTATTCTGATTTTATGGTATATACTTTAAATAATATTTTAATTTTAGCTATCCATCTTTACTTATTTCACCCAACTCTCCGCATCTGCAGGATCAATAAAGGTTTATTTCATCTTCTTCAACACTTACTACCTCTTTTGCTCATATAGTAGATGCTCATACTATGATTGTAGTATTACAGTTTTGGTTTACTTATCTATACCACACATCTTTCTTCTTATCCGCTGTGACACCTTAATTTCAGTAAGTCCATCTTATCTTACCTAGGTACCCATGTCAAATACAGTGCAGAAAACTTCAAACGTGACCCAGTGAAAGGGAACATAAAGACAACTGATAGCTCCTTAATTGAAAAATATGCCTATGTGCCTGTGCTTCTGATCCACACATCAATAAAAAAGGGTTACAGAACATAATGAACATAAGAGTAGCTGTAATAAAACACTTGAGCTCTGTCCCTGGGCAGCATATCAGAAGCTTGAATAGATATTTTCACTCAAATAAAAAAAAAGAAAAAGTGGAAAAACAGCACTGCAAAATCTTTGCTTTATAAAAAAACAAAAAGGGACACCCAATGAACAAAAGGAGTAGTTGCAAAAAGGGAAATCTAAGGCACCTTGAGTCCGGAGTATAATAAAAAAAAACATTAATATTATGTGGCTGACACCAATGTGTTTTCATTGAAAGGCTGATGAACACTCTGATGAAGACTTGAACTATTGTCATTGTTTGGAACCAAGGAGCTTCCAGGTGTTTAAATGTAATTTCTGGCACAGCCCACAATCCTCTAATTACTGTGAGAAAAATATACAAAAAGGTATATTGAGTTTAAGTTTAGCAAAAAGTGGATGAATTGTTTTCTTTCAAACCATGTCTCTTTAACATTACGCATTTTAAAAATTATACAATTTGATGCAATACTCACCTCACTTGCATGCAAAGAGCAAGTTGAAACTGAAAGAATTTCACTATGAATAAAAAAAAAAAACTATACATACATCTCTATATATCTATATATAAATACAACTTCAGCCATGCATAGCCAAAACATTTTTTTTTCTTTTTTTCCTTTTAAATTGAAGAGAACAAAATCATTCACCAAAAACAAAAAACAAAAAAATCATAAAAGCTGCATGTGGCTACACAATCATTTGCATGTAAGCCTCCAAAATGTCTTGTGTGTGTGACACACACACACAAATAACTGAGCTGGTGTTGAAGCAGTTAGAAATTTGCATCTCTAGTCCAAAAAACTAGTGTCAGTGTCAACAAGAGACACTTTCTGCAGCGACTCTTTTCCTACGATACGAGTACATTTTCTCCTATAGAGTGATTTTCTAAATTTAACATTACTGAGTGTATCCTTTATTATATTTTATCCTAGCCGCACAGATTAATCATCTGATTCTCAGGTTTCAGTTATTCAGAGCCATTGAACTGCTATAAAGAGATGTAGAAACACTACTTTGTTGTCCTCAATACCTGTGACTCCTCCACACTGCCATGGACGTCGAGGTGGGCCTGGAGGATCTCTCTGTTCCCCTTCTGGAGGTCCTCTTCCAGAGCCATGTTCTGGTAAGCCTCCAGCCACTTCAACTGGCCATTCTTCTGCACATAACGGCAGTCCCCAAACCAGCGCACTACCTCAGGTCTGGGCAGTCCAGTAGATGAGATCAGTTCATCATACTGAGTGGCACTGGGCCACTGGGTGCGGGCGTAGACTTGTTTGAGCATTTGCAGCTGCTCCGCTGTCTTCTTACCGCGAAGGGTTGTGGGTTTGGGAGAGTGGGATGGTTTGGGTGTTGGGGTGGTGGATTGGGATGGTTTGGGGGTGGAGGATGGGGAGGATGCAGGTGTGTTGCTGGATTGAAGCGGTAAAGTGGGGCTATCCAGCACATCACCCTCTGCTTTGCCATTGGCCTCTGTAACCTTCAGCATCTTCAGATTTATTTTAATAGGGTTGACTTTGAGTTCTCCTGGACTGTCGTCTTTTGGTCTCTCCTCCCTGTCAACTTCCATCTCATCTCTCAATGCCTGCTCCGCCTCCTCTTTCTTTTTCTCAGCTGCCACTCTCTTCCTCCTCTCAGCAAACCAGCCATGGATCTCCCTTCTGGTCATCTTGGTCTCAGATCGCAGTCTGTCCACTTCATCTCCTGATGGGTCAGGGTCCTGTGCAAAACTTGTCTCTAGAGCCTTCACCTAAATAATAATAATACAGGAATGGACAAGGTCAAAAACTTGGAAGAACTAAGTAGAACTGAATAGATTACTTGATCGATTGATAAAGGAAGTGAATCAGCAAAAAATTGGGTGTTTGATTAGTCTTTCAGTGTAATTATGAAGAAATTTCTCTCTGGTTCCAGGTTCTTCAATGTGAGTATATAAACAATGAATTGATTAAAAGAGTACAGAGTAATGCAGCAGTTCCCTGTAAACAGACTTTGATGTGTAAAAATGGGCGGAATTCCATTTTAATCGAAAACCTATTTATCAATAATGAAAACCTAGAACTGAGTAATCCCATGAAAAACATTTTGTCAACCTGAATAACACACTAAGGGCAGAGTCTCACCTGATGAGGCTCTCTCTCCTTGTAGCGGATGGCTGTGAAATCAGGAGATGGTTTAGGGAGTCGGCGGGAAGGTGTGCTGGGAGAGGTGGGAGTCTGTGATGCAGTTGGGCTCAGGGGTGCAGAGCTGTGCTGGGGTGTTTTCGCACCTGAGCTGCTGCTACTTTCAGACAGATCAGCAGGGTTGGCACTGCCAGCGGTGCCGCTCCCTGGTGTACTTGAACCGCTCCCCGGTCCGGCTGCAGTGCCAGACTTAGTCTGTCCACCTGTGCTGGAGCGTGAACCCTTAAGGTTGCGAAAGTGGTAACGCCGGTCACTGAACCACTTGCGGACTTCTCGTACTGTGAGCCCCGTCAGAGAAATGAGGCGGCCCACCTCCTCCTTGTCGGGAAACTGGCCGACCTGAAAGCTGTCCTTCAGAGTGTTGAGCTGCTCCTGAGACTTCTTGCCCTTGTAAAAGCTGGGGTCCAGGACTGCATTAACAGGTGTCTGAGAGCCAGGTGTGCCACTTGTAGGAGCTGTAGGAGAGGGGGAAGAAGACTTCGAGGCAGGGGAAGACGCCTCCTCCATTTTTATGGTTGGAGAGTCACTGGTAGTGGGGTTGACATCGTCTGTGCTTGTGCTGGGTGACTTATTTTTGTCGCTGCTACCGTTGGTATCTTTGCTCTTCGGTCCATCGCTGCCTGTTTTGCTGTTACCATTATTAGACTTGCTGTCTGTGGTGTTTTTGCTTTCTGTGGTTACTTTGTTGTCACTCTGCACAGTGCTGGTGTTGTTGACTTTGCTGATATCAGTGTTCTTGGCATTTACATGGCTGGTAACATTACTATTGCTCTTGTCATTGCAGATTGTATTAGCACGGCTGGGTTTACCGTTGACACCACTCACCTTAACATTGCTATGATTACTGCTTCCTAGACTGAGGTTGATGACACTAGCTTGACTGCTAACGCCTCCTCCTCCACTCCTACTACTATTACTGCTGCTAATGATGTTGCTCCCATTACTGCTGCTGCCCACTGTTCCGACCACCATGCTGATGCCTTTGTCTGCCACCAGGGCTGCAGCAGGTCGAGCCTGCATCATGGGGCGGGCTGCAGCCTGGGGCTTAGGTGTGACAGCCAGGGTCACAGGAGCACTGCTGACCTGGATACCATTTGCCATTACAGGCTGAGTGACGATAACCCCTCCTTGGCTGACGAGAGAGCCGTGCAGGATGTGAGGGATCCCAGTAGCCCCCAGTGAAGCAGGCAGGACTGTGATTGTGTGTTGGGCTGGGCTACGGTGACTCTGGGCCTGGTTCTGCGAGCTAGAGGGTGCAGTCTGGATGATGGTGTTGAACATCTTCCTCCTGGCCTCCTCGATCTCCTCAGGAGACCAGCTGATGCCTTGTTTAAGTCTCTGGGCCGTGAACCAGATCTTGATCTGCTCTTCAGGAAACTTTGTGACCACAGTCAGGTAGCAGAGCTCAGCCTTTGTGGGGTACGGGAACTTACTGAAGGAGGTCTTCAAGAAGGAAGATGAGTCCATGGAGGCACTGTAGGTAGGGATGCTGCTTAAAGGAATCATCACCTGGGAGGGGAAAACATTTGAAGAGGAGAGTGGGAGATTATTACATTATTTCATATCCAATTAATTTCAAAACATTGGGAGACAAAAAATATATTAAAACGGTTACCTTGGGGAGATTTTTGGAGGAAGAAGACAAGGAAGTGGAGGAAAAATGTGAGGAGGCTGTGATTGGTGCAGATTGATGAAGGCTTCTGTTTTGAACCACTGAGACCACCTACAGGAAATACATTTAAAATAATCTGAATGAAAAGTATCTTAATTAACTAATCTAAGTCAAATCAAGACAGACTTTCCAAAAACAGCCAAACTAAGAAACAGAAAGAACTACCACCTACCTGTGTGATGGGAGTTTTAAGCATTGGTAATGCTCCAGAGCCATTGACTAGCTGGATTGCTGAGGGCAGAGTGACCTTGGTCATTCCATTGTGTACAATTGTGGGAACATGGGTGACTGTGACTGCAGTCTCTTTTCTCTCAGTCTCCCTGGAGGTAGAGATACAGCGCGGGTCTAACGAAGGCTCGTCCGAGACTGGGTGAGACACCACTATCCGTTTAGGCTCAGATTTGCCCTTCAGCATCCTCATAATCGGGGTTTTGGTTATGGAAATCTCGCTATCCTTCCCCGTCTCTACCCCAGTCACCAGATTCTGCTCCACCACTACTCTCCTGTCCCTCTTCCTCAGCTGCAGAGTTGTGTTCAATGTACTGGGGTGAACCCTGGCATTATGCAGGGCCAGCCCCTCAAACTTGGGCGCGGAAGCCCCACAGCTCACACAAAAGAAGCTGGGGTCCGCACGGAAGTCCGGGTGCCCGGAGTACACATGATCCAAGAACAAGTTAAGGTCATGGGTTTCAAAGTTACAAGGCTTACAGGTGTAAGTGCCAGCACCGTCTTTGACAGCATCCCCCGCCTCTGGTTTGAAAGACTCTCCTGCGTCAAGGGGGCTATGTCTGCCCCCTCCAGAAATCCTGGATTGATGGAGAAAAACAGGAGAGTCCCGATCAACCTCCTCTGCTGGGCATATGATCTTGCTGGGGATCATACAAGGAATAGTAGACTTCCTCTTGCTGGCCATGATGTGACCACGGGGTGGGGAGGATTGGTCAAATGGCTGAGAATGGGACGCGAGTGAGAATATGGGCCGTGTCTGGCTGACTATAGTCCAGGAATGGGGGAAGGAGGACAGCGGGACATGTCCGTAGTTCTCACTGCAACTTTGAGGGAAAACCTGGAAATGAGAGAGGACAGCACGTCAGTCACCATGCAATACCACACACCTGCAACTTGTTGGATAAGTTAGTGGCATAAAATGTTAAATTTCAAGTACAAATAAGGGAAGAGATGGGAGAGGTGAAACAGACCGCGAGGAGAAGAAAGATGATGGGATATCTTACACTACTCAGCCAGTTTCCTCTCAGCTGGAAGAAAATCATGCATGGCTGGATGGTTCCAGGTAAAATAGCAATAGCATAGGTAATAAGAAGGCCTTGTGAAAAGATTCAGCTGAAGCCTTCAGCATCTGGTGCTGCTCGTGAATCTTTAAATAAAAAACAAACAAAACAAGTCTTCTCCTCTACTTCCCTGCCCCATGAAACTCAAGGCTCTCTCTTTTATGAGGACATTCAAACAAGCTCAGTCTTCTTCTTCACTAAAGGCTTTATAGGAGAGCTCCTGTCCTACCCCCTTCATTCCCCTCCCCCACACGACTGTCTCACTTCCCCTCGTTCTGACACACCCCCAGAGAGAGCACATTCTGTATTTTTAAAAATAAAATTAAAAAAATCCAGAACCACTGTAGCGTCACTGAACACCTTCATAATGACGGCCACAAAATGCTCACTGTGAATGCGTTGCTTAAGATAAGGTCTACTTGACAATTGTGCAAGTAAATGATTCAACAGATGTTCCAGAGAAATTAATTTTCACCCAACAATAGCACAGACAGTAAAGATAGAAACATGGAGACCTGCATAAGAATGTGAATCTTCAAATTTTCACGTCACCTCTAGATCCCTTTTCTCCATACAAAATGGCGAAGCTTCCTGTGGAGGCGGTTTCCCCTCCCCCTTCCCCTGCAAGAGAGGTAATGATGCAGTATTGCAGGACGGCTCTAGGGCAGATACTCTCCCAATCACTCTGCACTGACATGACACCTCACGCACGTAGCAGCAAAAGTTCACAAAAGTTCAACAGCTCAAAGAAGTTCAACAGGAAAACCCTAAAACCTTTCAAAAGTCCAGCCCCTCCCTATGCAAAGACACTAACAAACCCAAACCAAATGCAGCTTTTCTGGTAGACAGCCCAAATCTAAAATAACCTTGCCCTTCCTCTGCACAAACAGAGCAATCCCATGTAAATGTTAAACTCGTCTGGGACTAGTTCCAGACTAAGCATAACCTCTTTCTGCCCAATGCTGCTGCAGCACCATCCCCATCTCTGCCAGGTGAGCAGCATACTCATAGTCGATGTCATCATACAATAAACCAGCTCTTCTCCAATCAAATATAACCTGTTCAATGGCAAAAGCTCTTTTCCTCTTGACCCCCCCCCCCAAAACACACACCCATGCTTTGCAACAGAGACGTCATGGTACATTAGCTCAAAGCCCAGTTAACCCTCGCAGGACTATGGTGTAACAGATGCCCTTTCACACACTAACTGAGTGAAGGTATAGAGCTCACTTTCCTGTATTCAAACTCAGTTTCAGTTTAAGGCAATGTAAGACTTTTTAGTAACTTAACATGCAGTTTGTCTACAGTCTACATATCTTGCTAATTTTTCAGAATTTTTCAAATCAAACCATGAATAACGAGATATTAAGCCTGTGATGAGAACTTGATTGAACAAATCACATTGGTTAAAGTTGCCTGTTTGTCACCAATGAGAGAAGGCTACGCATCTCATTGGCTCAGAGTGTGAAGGGTTAACAGGCAAATGAAGTTTGTGGGGGGAACGTGATGCCCCTTGTTCCCTTGTGCACCCCACAGAGAGAGCAGCTACCCTTAGCTTGGGCTCTTGTGCACCCCTCCTACTTCCCTGCCATTCAGTTCTACATCAGGGGGCACTGCTATGCCAAGGCAGGCTGGTCACATGACCAACACAAAGGCTTATGGGTGGGCAGTCTCAGCCATCCATCACATGGTTCTGTTGGGTGTGGGTGGGCAGGCGAGAGGAGAGGAGAGGGAGACCGAACGGGAGTGGACGGTGGGGGATGGGCAGTCAATTTGGGTTGAGGAGACTAGGGAAGGAGGGGTGTTAACTATTGTGGAGGAAGCACTGAGGTGTTTTAGTGAGGAATTTTCCTCCGATACCCCCTTCCAACCAGCCAACGCCACCCCACCCTGCTAACCCCCGCTCTTAAACGCCCCCTTCTTGCTCCAAACTACAATCACACAGTCCTTCCCTCCCTCCTCACTGCACTGCAAAGCCTGGAATGTTCCAACCCGAGCTCTTCAGCCAGTGGACATAACCTGAAGTTCAGCTTCAGTGTCTGCATATGCCCACACATGCATTTCAGTGCCTCATGCAAAATCATGACTCAAACTAAAACAAATAGTGAACACACGAGGTGTCACAAAGTATTAAAATCCCATTTGCACATATCGACAGCCGTTAAGACTGACAGAGAGCACTACAGTGGCGATTAAATTCACGTCACACATTGATTGCATGTGAAGAAAAAACAAAACAAAAATCATGAACCACAACCGTGTGAACACATCTACAGACAAAGGTTGTGCCTCAGCAAGGACACTAACCAGCAGAGACCCACAGGCCTCGTACAGGTGAGGACTGAAACAATGAACAATGCAAGCTGAGCTATTATCGGCGAATCCAAATTGGCAGCTCATGTCTCACCAATGCCAGGCTCACACGCGCTCAGTTGACTCACTGGTACGAGTACACCGGCCAGTAACTTTGATCTGAATGTTGCACATACGTTGCCTGACCATGAGTTGATGGTGGGTTTGCGTCTGTTACGCGTGTCCGCATTTGCATGTGTGGGTTTCCGGTGAGATTGAGAGAGGAGAGCAGGGGGTGTGTGTGTGTGTGTGGGGCATGCGGGGGTGGCTGCCTGCATGCCTGTGTGTGAGGCTTGTTTACTGAGGTAGTGAGGCTGCCATTTTTTTTGTCTGTGTGTGAGAGTCAGAGATCTCCCAGTGACACACAAAGACAATGTTTCTGTCCTCCTGGTTCATAACCTATATTATCTACGCCTCGCCAATGGCTCAGCACAGCATGACCTCCTTTCATCCCCTGGCCTGACTCTTGTCTAGGCCTGGGCTATATCCTCTGAGTACAGGCCAATAATAGCGCACACACTCCCTAGAAATCCTACAGCTTGGCCGCATAGCGTAGCTGCGTGCTACCTCCTCTCCTCTCCTAGCTGAGAATACAGGTGTAATGTCGATATCTGTGCGTGTAACAAATGCTCTCGTTTGTAGGACAGAATAGATGTTCTACACAGGCAGCTGTTCCCTTGCTTTTCTTGCCTCCTCTCTCATCTTTCTTCCTCCCTCTTCCCCCTCACTCCCCCTCCCTCTCCAACCGTTTCTGCACCCTCTGCTTCCCCTCCCTCTCAGAGCAAGTTTGGCCCAGTGAGACAGGTCGGCAGCGCCACTGGTGTGTTACTGTCCCCATAGCAACCACCTCCTACCCCCCCCAGCTCATTTCTCTAAAGCACATGCATGTGGGTAAACACGCACATGCATGGTTACTCAGACCTACACGCACACACATCTCCTATGCCATCCAGTCCCTGGCTCTAGCGGAGCGGAGCTTGTTTGTTCCACACACCCCTGTGAGTGGTATTTGGAGAGTCCCTGCCCTGCTCCTATTTCAGTGCCTCCCTCACGCGGTGTTGATGTCTCCCAGCTAGGTGTGGTCGCCATCGCCAAAACACGCTGTTGGCCAGAGTTGATGCTATCTCTTCCTGTTAACTTGGTGCCTGAGTCCCTGTCCAGACATCTACCTGAGCTAGTGCTCTGTTAACAGAGAGCGATCTCTATGGCTCTTGTGTTTGGCCTGCAGCGGCCCGAGTACTCTCCGTAGGCAACGTTGGCATGGACACATAAGCGGGTCAAAAATCGGGCAGAGGCTGTCTTTTTCAGAGAGGACTCATGCTAATTATCAGGCCCTGCAGCTCTGCACCACAACAGAAATACTTCGCCATGTTTTCTTCTGTAAATGCAATGCGTTACTTAATTTACTCCCACCTTAAAAACGGACATGGCTTTAACTATCCTACTCCTGTCAGTCAACTCCAGGGTTTCACTCACTCATATCTCTGCAGACAAACATGCCTCACCACTCTAGACCCTTCCATGTGTTGTTGCTTCTGAACTTCTTTCCACAACCATTCAGTCCTTATACAATACTGGCAACAATAAGAAAACCTCAGTGACAGTGTTCCTACCACGGCCTTTCCATCTGCTCCCATTTGGGCTGCTCTCAGGTCAGGGAGCGGATGGCTGCGTGGGTTTGCAAATGGCTGCATTGCTGTGGCCACTGCCAGTGCATGCGTTAAAACTGGGTTGCTGAGAGGGGAGGGAGAGAAACATGGTGGAGCACCAGGCTCTGTGCTGTCCAACCTAAAATGGCTGACATCACACGCTGTTAACCAGCCAAGCAGAGCAAAAGAGGCTGCTACTGCTGCTGACCCAAACCTGCTCGCTCCGGACGTGCGAGTGGACCACGCTGCTCTCCCCCAAGATTGTGAAAAGGATCTTGAGTAGCAGCTGAATCTGGCTTTTGTGGTCATTTACGTGGTAGAGATCTGGAAGTAAATTGTCATTTCATGGGTCAACACAGAGAAAAACTTAGTGATGAAAATACATTACTGGGGGACTGACACACACACAAAAAGAATTGCTCTATTTCATTTGGTCATTGATCAGTCAATGCTTAAGAAGGAAACAATTAAGGCAAAACAAAAAAGATTTTCAAGATGTGACAAAAGCGCAAGCGGCAAATATGATTTCAATAAGTGGTGAAATGATAAATCCTTTCATACAAAGATACTCAACCTGTGTCACCTACAGACCTAGAAACTGAGTGAAAGAAAGGGAAAATGAAAAAGAAGGGAGACGTGCTGGGGGGCTGGGTGAGACTATTCAATGAGATGTACAGCCATTGACCTCAAGCATCACGATGCCACACAGCAAGATGAGGCAAAATAATAAAACTTTTCTGCAGTTGTTATGTAGAAGATGGGGACATAATTCCTCACATGCAAGAAAAATCTCCCAGATAGCCAAATTGAGTTGGATTGTTTCTAAACCAGCAACAATAGTATGGAAACTGGCCTATATTGTAATAGGAAAAGGTGCAACACGGGTGATAAATGGACAGCTGGATAAAGCTGCTTGTCTTTGCCTGAGACTCACATGGACATCAGATACAAACTAGCTGTCTGGGAAAAGCTTTGCTCTAATCCCCGGAGTCACACGTTCATGACAACACTAACAGGATAAATAACCAGGGCAACAGAACCACACTAAATTACTTCATGTTCAAATTCGTATTGAAAACTCGTCAAAACACGAGCGAAATGGGGGTCAAAGTGATGTCCAACTTCTTCATTCAGAGCACACAGACTGAAGAAGAAGAAGACGGCTACTGCCTACGCGAGAACAGTTACAAGTCTTGACTCGAACATACACCGACAAAACGTGTAGTTGCCAACCGACGTAGGAGCAGCGTTTCTGGGAGAATGTGAGCGAATAGCGGTATTTCGTGAAGCGGCACAAACAGACCGGCGGGCCGGACTCGCACGTCGGAGTCGCCGCAGCGTCAAACATTTCGGAAAATGATGCGTGTTCATATTCCGCTCAAGTTAGGCGGAGTGAGCCCCAACTTAACAGGCGTGTCCGCATTATAGGCTTTTAAACACTGAAACCAACTCCAGAGTGGAGGAAAAGGCAAGCCCCCCCAGCCCAAACACACTACTCTCTCTCTCTCTCTCTCTCTCTCTCCCTCTCTCTCTCTCTCTCTCCCCCCCCTCCGGTTAGCTGTCGCCATTTTAAGCAGGCGACATGCAGCTGGCCAGCGCCGCCGAGCCAACGCGCAGCCCCGCAAAGGTAGGGCTTCGCGACAGCTCGCACAAGTTTGGGAAAGGTGAAACACTTGTGTAAACGTGTATCATAAAACCACACTCACCTCGCTTTTTTTTTGTTGTTGTTGTTCCTGGTCGGAGCGCAGTGTATGCGGCGCAGGGTTTTTAAAAGTTTAACAGTGATGTGGAGCCAGAAGCCGACGGCAGGTTCGGGCTTCACTGGTGGCAACGTAAAGGTGTAGTCCCCCTCTGTCCATCGGCGGGTGATGAACGTGACACTGGAGCCAGGCCGGTCCCTGCAACGGCCCCCCCTTTTTTTTTTTTGCACTTGTTTATTTCGAGTGGCTCTCGGTGTTAAAGCAGGCAGCGGAGGGGAGGAAAATACGACGGACGGACACGTGACGCAGACGTCACTGACGGTGGAGTTGGCGTGAGGGCTCGAGCTCCGCCGCGCAGAAGTGAGTCAGACATCCCGTCCTGACTTTGACCCAACAATACGGGGGAGAGGGGGGGAGATGGGGGGTCGTGGTCAAGCTTTAGAAAGAGACAAAAGCGTCACCTGTCCAGGTCAAGCGTGATGTTACAGCCAGTCACACCTGCCCCCCCCTCCCAGGTGACTTCTCTTAAAGAGATAGTACAAACAGCATGTCAAAGGTTATCCACCCCCCCCCCCTCCCACCTAATCCAAATAATTACTGTATACAAGCTGGTAAACCTCCACTAATAAACCCAAAATATCAGTGATCCATTCACATGTTCAGTATGTAATGGACCCTGCTGTTTGGCCCCTGTTGCCCCTAAGTTGTAGGCTTTTATAGATGGCAGCTTTATTGTACTTTGCACATGAGACACAGAAAAATTCAGTATTCATATGCTGTAATACCACTCGAGTGCAGGTTTTCTGTGGATCAGCTGGTCTGTAATTTAATGCAGCATGTGACCACAATATAAACGGAAGAAATCAAGGTGCTAGAGCCAGATTTTGAGCCATGGCACCTCTAACAGATAGGGCCACAAGATTATGTGATGATACACTTTCCAGTTCATATTGTAATTCAGTGGTGCAAATTATCTTACACATTTGCAGGTAATCAAAGTACCACATTCCAGCTGACACAGTGAGCCTGGGGCTCTTTTTGGAGCCCGGGGCAGTTGCCCACTTTGCTCGGTTGGAAATACAGCCTAGCACAGGCATGACAGTAGGAAATATTTATTAGTATTACTTGATTTAATACTGTACAAGTAATATTTTTGTGATATATTTGTGATATAAAAACAGCTACTCTACATAGTTTGCAATAAAATTAACTTTGTTAGGTATGTTTATTGTGAATGGGCCAATATG
Source organism: Gadopsis marmoratus (assembly GCA_036023855.1). Lineage (NCBI taxonomy): Eukaryota > Metazoa > Chordata > Actinopteri > Centrarchiformes > Percichthyidae > Gadopsis > Gadopsis marmoratus. Next base: position 55,423 of record JAVQJF010125212.1, on the reverse strand, counting down.
CCCTCCTGACCATATATATCCATTTCTATGTCCACTCTGTTGCTGCTTTTTTTAGGAACCCTGAACCTAATCTCTAATATTTAGTCATAAACATCATTGACATAAATGGCTAAAACAAACATTTTTCAGTATAAAGCATTACAGTACAATTCAACAGCCTCCAAGTATAACCATAAAGTTGAGCCAACACCTCTCTAAAACAGTTAAAAAACTTAACAGTAGGATTTATTGTGGTTATAGTTTACACACCTTCTCACAGAAATATTAATATCATAGGAAATAAAGCTTTCCATATATTAGTTAAAGGATGGTCACTGTAACTGTGAATCTACTACTGTGTATTGCAAACTAATCATATAAGACTATTCTAAGACTATTATTGATATGCCATTAAGCTGTGTTTATTATGCATGCATGCAATTAGATTCAAATTAAAGATGATTGCACATCCCCCATATCTTCCTGAACAACTCATTCAGGATTCAGGAAGATGCTTAGTGGGTCAATTTTAAGACTCAAAAGAGAATTTGAAATACACTTACTGTATCTCATATGTTGGTGGTTAAGAATTTATTCATAACTACACTAGTTCCAGCATATTATTCCTGATATCACGACAAAATACATACAGATATTCTGAAATGAGAGAAGTCTGCCATTATATTCTGTTTCATAACAATGTACAGAAGTCTACGATTTATTGCTACCATTACTTAATTAAATTCAATTTAAGATTCATTTTCCACATGAGATCATATTGTGAACCTGCTGTCATCCATCAAAGCCAGTTCCTTTCCAATGTTTTAAAGACTAACCTCACAGGCATTCTCTTCTTTTATCAAACCTCATTACACAGAAGACAACCATTATATCATATTTGTCCAACATGGTTTTAGGACTGGGGCTTTGTTAGAACCACATAGTGAACCATTCTAATCACATTATTGGCCAAGTCACTCCCAAGTACACCAGTTAATTAAGCAATATATCAATTCAGTTTAGGCCAAGCAATTGTGGTTCTCTCAATTGTTGATCAGGAACTGTAGATAAGATTTTCACGAAGTGGAGTGAGGCTCACGATCATAAAGGAAGCCCTCTGCTGGGCAGCAGAGAGAATGACAGGTGAGGGTTCAATTCAATAAAACGTTAAGTAAGTGAGCATCCATTATGGGTTAGTAATAAGAATGGCCATGTCATTTATTGTCCTTACTTCATACATTAGTTTGTGATTTTTTTTCAAATTAAACCTGCAGCTTGATTTCTTTATTACACAAAAACCCCAATATAAAAATCAGACAAATATGCTACTATTTCAGGAAAATTGGATGTCAGGATATACAACCTGTGTGCATATTTGTAGCCTTGAGTGAGTGAGACAGTGAGTGAGTGGATCTCAACGTTTTTGGCTGGTGACCCCTTAGAATTAAGTATTGTTTCCTTTAGAGGCCTGAAGAAGACAAACTTTCCAGTAGTTCACATGAAATAAGCAAAGATTAGAGAAAAGTAAAAAAAAAAATAAATGTAAGTGACATGTACTATAATGTTACATTTATTTAATGACAGCAGCTTTACATGAAATGTGTGCATAAAAGTTCAATTTAATCAATGTATTGAGAGCAGTCCATGCCAAATATGATGTCTATTTAACAGCCACTAAGACAATGAGAGAGAAAATTGAAATACAAAAATAAATTCAATACTTCCTGTGGAAAAAAACTGACATTACCATGGAAGCAGGAAACTATAACACAGCATGTCACAGCCTGAGGGAAAACCACGGATCACCGTGTTAAACCATGAGCTCCTTCGATATATGCCTCGTTTTTTATTATGCAACATTATTACCAATTGCATTACAATTAGTAAACTGTATGGCATCTTATATGTATTTTTTTCAAAATCTAAATTGATTTAGTTTTTATTTATTTTCATAATTTTGTCTTCCTCTAATTAAAAAAACGTTTATATAAATGATGTATTTTGGGGGTTTTGTCAGATTGTTAATCTTTTTGTACCTGTGGCTGGTGATTACTTCATTTCCACTTCACCTTGGATTGTAGCCAAAATGAACTTTAAAACGGGACACCTGTTACTTATTATCATCATTTTGAGATATGCATATAATGTATAACTATTGTCAAATATTAAATTAAATTATAAAAAATTGCAACAATTCTGATAATCAATTCATCTTTTTCATTGTATTTATATAATATGTATATTTTATGTGGGTTACATTGCAGAAAAAACACATGCACGTTCTTTCACGCTTTTATTTCATTATTGAATACTATGTCATAGTGTGAAGACCATTTGTTGCCATTTTTTGTCACATACTGAATTACTATACTTATTATAAACCCACATTAGCAACATTGCACTTGATTATGGCTAAAATTGAAAGCGTTTACAGATCTTGACCACTTGGCGTCGCTGTAGCTTTTATGCGGTTTCTGGCAATAGAGACGCAGAGACGTCGCACTCTCTTATTGGCTGTTGGTGGTCAAACAATATTGCGCATGCGCGATTAGCTTTATTCGGTTAGCGACTGAAAACTGTCAGCTCAGCGGAGCGTATATTCCATTAATACCCTCAAATATCTCACAGTACTTTTTCCCCCTAGTCAACGCTGGAGACTTAACTCTAGCTTCAGGTGTCATCAGATTTAGATTCTAACTTTTCGACGTCGGTAGCCGAAGGAAACAGCAAAGAATGGCGAGCAGTATAAAGCGGAAAGAAGAAAGTCATCTGCTGAATGGGGGTGTAAAACAGTCCACATGGAGCAAAGCCTTCAACAGTAATGCTGCTTGGGAAGAAAAGGTCAGTCAATTTAACTATTAAAATTTAACCCAGCCATTATATTGTTGAAGTCGCCATTAGTTGCCTCACAGGTCTCAGTGGACGTATTTTTTTATTTTTTTGTCCGGTTACCATAAAGACGGCTATCGTTAGCTAGCTGCCATGCTAAGAGTTAATCTGATTTGGCTGGGCTAGCTGTCAATTACTTTAATTTTAAGTGGTTTGGGTTTAGTTCAAAACAAGGCAAGGAAGTCAACGACATGAGTTTTGCTACTTCCTACTGAGTGAATTTAAGGGATCAAGTCAGTGAAATGCTTTTTTTAAAATTCGACATAATCTCTCTCATTCTAATCTATTAATCTGTTTTTTAATTAATAGATTTACTGTATAATCTGTAAAATGTCAAAGATTGGGGGGGAAATCCTGGGATTAAAGAAACTGGAACCAGAGAATGCTTTTTTTTTTTTTTTTTTTTTTGCTTGAAAAATTACGATCGATTATCAAAATAGTATTTACTGTTAGGCTAATTGATTAATAGTCACTCTATAGTAACCCAAATCCTGTTTTCTCAGAGACACCTAACCATAAGCTAAGTTTAACTTAATGAAGCTGCTGTCCCTCACCACAGAGGTCAGTGCCACAAGAGATTCCAGGAGAACCAGACTTTGACTGGCGCCACATCTCGCTGTTTTGCCAAAACATTAGATTATGCATTCCTCTTATAAACAGTTTGTTGTTTTTTTTTGTTTTCATTGTTGTTGAAGGAACTATAGCTGAGCTAACCCCGATTACCTGCATCAGGGCTGGATGTGGAGATGTTTTGTCATGACACACACATACACGTCACAAAATACCTACATTGGAAACATAAAAAAGAGAACATGAAATTAAGGGAATTGTGCATTATTCATTGCTAATTCTCGGTGGCGTGGTGGAGCTCTAAATTCAATATTGGCATTACATTATTTCAATCAGGTTTCTGTGTTGTTTTTTACAGGACGAGTTCTTAGATGTGATTTACTGGCTTCGGCAAATTATTGCAGTAATCCTTGGTGTGATATGGGGTGTCGCACCGTTGAAAGGATTCCTGGGAATAGCCATGTAAGTATTCTGTGCAGTCTCAACCTTGCATCTTTAACTGAGCCTAGAGGTCTCTTCATAGCTTGATTGTACCAAAAACCCCGAAAAGTTAACGTCTTCATGTGTCTGCCTTGCTAGATTCTGCATCATCAACGCTGGCGTCCTGTACGTATACTTCAGCAGCTTTCAGCAGATTGATGAGGAGGAGTATGGTGGCACGTGGGAACTCACCAAAGAAGGCTTCATGACATCATTTGCTCTGTTTCTGGTGGGCATGCTAATATTTATGGAAACACAGACTGTAGAGTGTGGTAAATTTAGTTAGGCAGTCTTTAGATATAGAGGCTCAAGATATGGCCCTGTTGTTTCTCTGGATTCGCAGAGTGGACAGTCCAAAGACAAGTATACTATATGATAGTTATAGTTCATGTTGGATGTCCAATTCAATTGAGTATCATTTGAGCACCACTGTTTTCGGTGGAGATTATTTACAAACTGCATTGGCATCTTATGCTTGCTTCAGTTTTAAAATGAATGAATGACTGAATTATCTTTAAATTAAATAAGACCATAGTCTATGTTAGACTGCTAATAATGTACACTTTTTCTTCAGGGTATCTGCAGAGTCTTGAAAAGTATTAAAAGGTATTAAATCAGTTTAGCAAAAATTTAGACCCTTGAAAAGTATTGAAATGTCTTAATAGGTATTTTTGTTGTGGCATTTTTTTTCAATGTCAATAGCCTATTCCAAATAGTTTATATGCTGAACATTTGATGATTGAATTTATTTATTTATATTGTGTAGTCGCATCGCGCATGGGATTATTCTGTGTAGGTTAGAGTCCTGCCCAGTGTGACGTCATATGAGATGGTCAAACATTTTTCGCGCTTACAGACTGATTCCTGTTAGTTTGTCAACACTACACAAAGGTAGGCTTAAAATTGGGAAATGCAAGTTTGTACTGAAGTGGTTAGAAGACTGAATTTAAACAATGGCTGAATCCCATCGCAGGGAACAACTGGGAGGTGTATTGCTTAGTGTTGTCTCGATTGGGATCAACGCGATCCGTTCACATATGCATGGTGCAAGTCACAAATCGGCTATACAAGCTAGCAGACAGCAGTTGTCTATGGCGCATTTCTCTGCTACACCACGAACCAGTGCCACCACTGAAGTTACTACGACGGTCTGCTACCCTCGGGGTGATGATGGGCACCACACCAACGCGTCGCGCAGGGTTTTGTGGTGTCTCAACACTGCATTTAATCACCACTCTCTGAATTCCAATGAAGGAATATCCGATATGTTTAAAGCAATGTTTCCCGACTCAGACATTGCCAAGACGTTCGCAGGTGGCAAGGACAAAACCGGCTACATCATTAGATTCTGGTTAGCACAGCACTTCAAACAACAGCTCATTGTTGGCATCAACAAGTCCGGGCCGTTTGTCCTCATGTTTGATAAGAGTCTCAATCATGCGTCCAAGAAAAAACAACTCGACGTCCACGTTCGATATTGGGAGGATGACTGTGTCTGATCCAGGTACCTTGGGTCTCAGTTTTTGGGACATGGAAGAGCCGATGGCTTGTTGCGTCACAGTAAGTGTAACTACTAGTATTGTAATTATTGAACATGTTTTTTTTATTGATCTGCTCTACACTGCAGTTTAACTGAGCAGCCAATTGTTTTCCTTTTTTCGGGAGTGTAACTTTAGTTGGCTAACCAGGCTAGCGGTTAGCTTAGCTTGCATGGCTGTAGTGGCGTATGCTGCAAACCCGAATCAGAACTCACAAAAAATCAAGGCAATTGATTACTTTATATTTTTTAAGATGATGAACTTCAAAGTCAAATGTAATCGGAATTCAAATATTTTGATTACATGCTTTATGTATATTTTTATTACAGTTAAAGCTACACAGTTCAAGTTAGTGGATCTGCTCCAGAAAGAGCACCTGGAGCTCTACGGAGGTTCTCAGCCGGTCCTTGTTGGAAGCTGTGGTCTTTACACTCCACAACGTCGGAAAAGCAGGCTTCACAATGTGGCAGCTGGAAAAGCTACTGAGAGCAACGCACTTCCTCTTGCACAACGTTCCTATGAGGAGAGGGGCCTTCACTAGCCTCATTGGGTCCTCCTGCTTCCCACCACCATTTTTTGGCCACAGATGGATTGAAGGTGTCCCTGTGGCAGAGAGCGCAGTTGAGGTTTGGCCAATGCTTCAAATGTATGTGGATGCTGATTTGTTAGGCCAAATGGTTCATGGTTTTGTTAATATGAGTTAATGAGTGTGTGTCTCTCTCTAGGCCTATATGATGTGATTTGATATAATTTATGGCCAATGTTGTATTTCTTAGGCCAAAATGGAAATGTTAATGAAAATGTTTTGCGAGTATGTGACAATTACTTTCAATAAACCTTGCCTTTGGGTTAGTCACTACTTTATTCTCTTGAGTTTTGTTCCCTCCAGACCAATCTGAATAATGTCAAACTAAGACTGATTTGCAATCAAAAAAATTCATTTACGGCTATATAGTTATGTAAGTTATGTTATAGTGTGTTGCTGATAACCAGTTACAACTTGTGGCGTAGCGGTCTTAAAATGTCGAAACGGTCTTGACAAAGGTCTTAAAAAGTATGGAATATAACTTCAGGATTCCTGCATATACCCTGTAGGTTCAGTGTGTTCTCTTGGCCTGGTATTTTTTCCCCAACAGGTGACCTTATCTTCTAAATATTGATTTTTTTTTTAAAAGATTTTTTTTAGGATCTTTCATTTTCCCATGTTGTGATTTAAAAACTTGACCAACATCTTAATTTAAAAAGCTTAATTTAGTATTTCACTGCATCAGTAACAGACGGCTCACACATAGAGAAGAATTCTTCTGAGGTTTTTGCAATGCATAGGTCAGCAGCACTACAAGTTGTGCAGTCTTACACAGACTGCGACCCATCTCACACAGTGTGCATGCAATGAAAGAACAAGGTTATTGTGCAGTGTGTAGATGCCTTAAGTTCTCTGTCTTAAATAATATTCTTTTTCAGATCGGAAGATCAGATTTCAGTATTTGGGGTTACGCAGTGTTTATATTTTAGCCTAGCAGACAGTTTTGAAGACAAATTGTAATTTCTGAGTTTGCTGTGGTATGAAATGACTCAATCTGCGGTTTGTGAAGAATTTAATTTGATTATTAGTGTCTAATCATTTTTTTTTTTCTCCTTACCAGGTGGTGTGGATAATCTTTTACACAGCTCTACATTATGACTGAGAGGAATCCCATAGGACACTAAATACAAACATTTATGTTGACGTAAATTGTCAAGACAAAGGAACTCCATGGCTTGAGGGGTGCCAACGCTCCTATATACAGTGACTTTTCAGTGTGCAGCGCATCACGGGAGTCCTAGTTTGATTAACAAGATCCTGCAAGACCACCATGATGAACATGTTGAAATACTGTACATCTCTAATTTGAGGGGTTCTAATTTGAGTTTAAGGCACCCTCCCTTACACTACCCATATGTTATATGTCCTTCACTTCGTCATCATCTCTGACAAAATGCTAACAAATATGGAAAGCCAATAGTTAAGCTGAGATTGCTTGATGTAAGGATTCTGTCATCTTTGTTGGTTTACTACAGGCCTTTCTTCTGTTTTAGAAGAGTGATGTGTATGCAGATTTTAGACCGTAAAAATAACCAGTATCTGTATTAGGCCCAGTTTACTGCTCATAAATTGGTCAATTAAGTAACAGGAACTGGGCAATAAAAACAAAATCTCATCAAATGGCCATTAGGGTTCAGTTATTTAATGAGTGTGAAGTGTTACCTTTTAATTTAGGGACAAGATGTATAGAACTACCAGTAAAGGATTAATTCTCTAGCTTCACTGTTGAATCACCTCTCTGAAATTTCAGTCCAAGATGATGCATTTGCCTTTTTAAGGAAACTGTCTGGATCTGACAAAATAATTTTATTCTTTTTTTTTTTGGTCACTGAATATAAACAAAGCATTTTTGAATGAAATCTGTCAATTGTTATTTCTTCTAAAGGGTCACCAATTGGGGGGCAACAAAACGTAGCTTGTGCTAATTTTCAACATCAAAAACAAATGCTGGTGGTAAGATACACATATCAGCTGATAACCAATCCGGATGCCAGGATCTCCTACTAGTATCAATGTGCTGTTACTTCAGTCAGGAACTGAAGTCATCTGTCCATTTAAATGATTTCCTCTTGAGCAAAGAGTGAGGAAATATGCATGCTGTTTTCAGATGCAAATGTTCGCAGATTTGAGCTTAAAAACGGGTCTGTGCGCTGCCTTGACTTGCTGTTCATATATCTAAGTGTCATTTATTAATGGCATTAGTTAGGAGGGTAGAAATAACTTAAAATTATTTTAATTTCTCACATATAGCTTCCAGATCAAAGTCTTACCTGTCGTTTTGAAAAATAATTTAAAAATTGTAAATTCTGTACAATGTCCCTTTTGTCAAATCCACCTTGTATTACACAGATTTATTTGTACTTTTATGTTATATCTTGTTTGATGTAACATTTCTCAGTATTTTATAGTGACAAACTTTTAACATCAGTTCTTGTAATGAAACCATTACATTAGACACACAGCTGGTGTTTGAAAGGATTGTATTTTCTGATCAAATCTTTCGGGAATCATTAAACACTGGCTTTATTTGGCCTCCATTTTCAAAGAGATGGTATCGTTTTTTTATATTGAAATGAAGAAATTATACCAAGTTGTCAGGTGTTTAATACAGTGATTGTTAAAAGAACATGTGCCTTCGCATTTGACTGCATGGTGGTGTTACTAAGAAGCAGATTTGAAATGCAGTTTGCTTTTTTGCTCCATATTATGGAAACCTATTTCTGCAAGCAAAAAAAAAGAACATGAAATGGAAGAACTGACAAAATAAAAATACTTATGGTGAGTCAGAATTATAAGATACAGTATTAAGGTTATGAGCAGTGGTGGAAGAGAAATTGAGCAATACCACACAATTAACAAAATCCCTTACAAGCAGAAAGTGAGGCACTTGTGCAAAAGTACAAAAGAATTGGCAGCAAAATGTTCTTAAAGAAAGTGAAAATGCTCATTGGATGGCAGAATGAACCTGTCTAAAATTCTATTATGGGATCATTATTCAGGATATCCCACGGGGTCTTAAATGGTATTAAATCTGTTTAGCAAAAATGAAGACCCTTGAAAAACGTCTTAATCAGCATTTTACTTGGTATTGTTTTTTGGAACATAGATTCAGACAGTTTAGACCTATATGATTAGTGCCAATGTACATATTTCTTCGGGCCAAATGGAATTATTTGTTAATGAAAATGTTTTTTTTTAACGTGAGTGTGTGAGTGAGTGCAAGTGAGTATGTAACTATTATTACTTTTAATAAAGCTTTCCTTTGGTTTAATCACTACTTCATTGAGTTTTGTTCCCTCCCGGACTGTCTTTATTAGGTCAAGCTAAGTTTAGTACTGTAAATGTAAGGGGGTGTTGCTGGTAACCAGTTACAACTTGTGGCGTTGCAGTCTTAAAATATGCTGAATATATATATATATATATATATACTGTGCCATTACTGATGTATTTTAACGTTGTGGTTAGTTGAGCTCATTTGAACTGCTTTATTTACTGTTGGTCGCATCACACTTTGCTGACCATGTGATGATTTGCATGAAAAACCCTGATCTTCAAAGTACCAATAGCTGTCGGATAAATGCGCTGAAGTGAAAAGTACAGCATTTCTCTCATACGTGTATTGGAGAAGAATTAAAACGCATGAAATGGAAGAAAAGTACAAGTATTTGAAAATTCTAATTGAGTAGAGTACTTGAGTAAATGCACTTAGTTGCGTGAGATATGAAGTCAACACCTCTGCTTGCTTAGACGAGTCACAATGTTCTCCTTCTCTTCCTACTATAATACTTCTTTTATCCTCGTTCTTAATTTATTTGTGGACTATTGTCTACGTGTGCTATATTTATTTGCACATATCGTTTGCGCCGGCTGGAGAAGAGTGAAGTCCAACCGACGTGACCGTTGCAGTTGCAGCCGTTTTGCAGTTGCGCTGAAAATCATTCATAAAATCCAGATGATGACGTCATCTGCGAAGACGAAGAAGAAAAAAAAAAAACAACATGTGACGTCGAGGCCAAGATGGCGGCTCCCCTTTCCACGATGAAATTCTGGAAGCCGGGTAAGTACGAAGAAATGTGTAAATTGGGCATTTGACGTCGTGTTTTCGGGTTTCTATTCGTTAACGTCCATCTGCTAATACGGTTCAGTCGGTCCGAGTTTGGCTGCAGCCGCGCGCACTCTGCAGCCGGCTCGGCTCGGCTCGGCTCGGGTAGCGTTAGCGTTAGCGCTGCGGAATCAAAGTGCCGTCTAACCGGCCGAAATACAACACACGGCGAGGCAGAAGGAGGCACGACGCGCTGCGTGGTCCCACGCCGCCACAATGGCCCCAGTGGGGGGGGGGACTGTCGTCGCCCGCGGTCCGTCATTTCGCGGCGGGGCGCCGAACTGAACACCTGCTCTGCTTCCAGGGTCTGAAGCACCGGGGATCTCCGAGGAACGCGAGCTCAACACGGAGACCACCGGCTCCCCCATCGTCTTCAACCCGCACACCGCCCTCTCCATAGAGAAGCAACGGCAGAAACTCCCCGTTTTCAAGGTTTGCCACCGCTTCTAAACGGCCCAGCGCGGCTTCCAGTGACGTTTAATTATCCTCTGTGAACTTCTCTCGTCGTTACCTTCCTGTTCAGCACAGAAACAACATCTTGTACCTGGCGGAGAGCTACCAGACTGTCATCGTAGTCGGTGAGACGGGATGTGGGAAGACCACACAGATCCCTCAGGTTAGTAGCATTGCAGCCACTTTGAGATGTGGTTTAAAATGAGTGAGAACTGGTGCATTGGTTTTGCCTACTTTGAAAAAAATACAAAAATAAAGGCAAAATATACTCAAAGTCACACAGGCACCAGATCTAACAGCCTAAGGCACAACGTTGCCGCAGTGGACTGGTGCCCTTCATGTGGCTTAACTCCTGCCTGACCTTGTCTTTTTATTTATGTATTTATTTCTGGGGTTTAATTTATGCAAAGTCTGCAACATCGGTGTCTCTATCTCATGCTTTGTACCCCCCTCCTTTTTTGATCTACCTTTGCCTTTCACCCGCCCTCCTTTCAGTACCTGCTGGAGGCTGGCTGGGCAGCCGAGGGGAAGGTGATTGGAGTGACACAGCCTCGCCGCGTGGCCGCTATCTCTGTAAGACCTCTGCCGATGTCCTGTTGCCGCTCTGCGCCATCAGTGTCATTTCACTGCACGAAATGTAGTTCACGCTGATGGAACACGTGCCGTCTTATAATTCGATGTGTTCCCCTCTTCCCTGCTGACAGGTGGCTAACCGTGTAGCAGAGGAGCGGGGGGCCCTGCTGGGACATGAGGTGGGCTACGCCATCCGGTTTGATGACTGCTCAGATCCCCACGCCACACGGATCAAGGTACCCCACACCATATGCGCGACGTCTTCATTACAAGCTGCCCTGTGTTTGGTTCCCGTCAGTCCTTAATTGTGCCCGTGCGCTTCAGTTCCTTACAGATGGCATGCTGGTGCGGGAGATGATGGCTGATCCTCTCTTGAAAAAGTACAGGTACGGGATTGTAATCAAGGCATCCTATACTGTTTTGATATTTTGCCTCGTCATAGAAGGAAAAGCGCAGGTGTTACTTCCAACAGTAACGATGGCTCTGTGAGGGCATGACGAATACCAGGACCCTTAAACTGAAGCAGCTAAATGGAATTCAGCCTTTATTAATTGTATTATTGACAGCTGTGCTATTCCTGCTGTGACATGTCAAAATGTTAAATAAATTTGTTTTTGGTAATAAGACTGTGTTGGATTCACTCTAATGTGTTTTTATTGTGCGTTATCCTCAGTGTGTTGATGCTAGATGAAGCACACGAGAGAACGCTGTATACAGACATAGCCATTGGTCTACTGAAGAAGGTAATTCCAGCTGATTCTGTCGGTGGAATAACTTACTTTTTAACTTTAATTTATACCGTACTAGCCATGAGCGTAATCCTAGAAAGTTGTGACTTCTATTCCATCCTAAGCCTGACTTGTCTTCTCTGTTCTTCTTCACTGTTTTGTGTTCCCTGATTCTTCTCCAGATTCAGAAAAAGCGGCGAGACCTGAGGCTGATAGTGGCCTCTGCCACGCTGGATGCCAAGGTGACTGCATCATTAAGATGAGCAGATATGCGCGATTAGCGAGACGAGCGAAACAAAAGGCAGACAGAGGGAAAAGTTGATGTCAGGTCAGATCACATTGTACTGATATCTGCGGTACACTGATGAAAGAAAGACACAATCAGGCCACGACTGCGCGCAGCATGAAACAAGTCAGCAGAAATGCCATATCAGACATCTACTGTACTTTCTGTTTTGAAGTGCTTTTATCTACACATGCATATTATTTAGTTATGCTGCAGCAGTAAGTTGCATACTTTCTTAAAATTCAGATTGATGACAGCAAGAGTATTTCATTGCTGGGTTGCTGCAAAACATAATATTCCAATATATCAGTTGATGGAGAGAATATTAACTTTCACTTTAAATATAACCACTAAATGGCAAATGTCAATTTTCATGATTTCTCATTCAACTTAGCTGGAAGCTGTTTAACCTGCATTTATATAGTAAATGTAATTGCTCTTTTTTTCTTCCTCAGAAGTTGTGGTTAATTGTCTCATTAATGTTCCCTTTGCTAATTGAAAAATTGCCTTCATCTGAAGAAATTCCACGATTTCTTCAACCTGAACGAATCCGGGGATCCCAACGAGGACACGTGTGGAATTTTGACTGTGGAGGGACGCACCTTTCCTGTTGATGTCTTCTACACTGTCAGGTAGTCAACACACGTAATCCAGTCTGAGTAAATGGTGTATAATTCGCATATTTGCTTTTAACTCTGGAGCTTCTTTTGTTTGTTCTCAGTCCTGTCCCAGACTATGTGAAGGCCACAGTGGAGACAGTGCTGAAGATCCATGAGACAGAGGACGACGGAGATGTCCTGGCTTTTCTTACTGGGCAGGTTAGCGACTATATTTAATGCTACTCATCCCCACTTATCTGCTTTGGTATTTTATTACTATATTGTAGAGTGGTCAGTTTTTTATTCTTTCCTTCTTAATCATCTGCTTATCATTATCCCTTGTATTTTTCCCCTCAGGAAGAGGTGGAGAAAGTGGTGTCCCTTCTGCAGGAGCAGGCCAGGTCTCTGTCACGATATGGCATGAAGAAACACCTGAGAATTTTGCCCATGTACTCCGGTCTACCTTACCCTGAACAGATGAAGGTCTTTGAGAGGTTGCCCTCCTCTGTTCGCAAGGTAAATGTGCTGCCTTTGTCTTTGTGCATTGATGGAGAGAAGAAATCGGATGTAATTTCATAGTCTGTGAAGTTTAAGTTAAATTTTGGCCTCCAAAAATTTACTTTGGCCACCAAATTTAGGGGCCTGGTGGCCAGTACTTAAAAATAATAGCGTCTATCCCTGCATTTGAATTGCTGAACAAATCTGACGTGAGTGGTGATTCAAAGGTCTGGAACCAGCTAGCCAAAAAATACTACAAAACAGTGATCCTAGTGGATATATTTTAACGCACGGAACAAGAAAATTAGTGGTCATGGATATCTATTCATCCCAGGTGGTCTCTCAGAAAGCCCTCTTATATTTTACATAGGTATTTTGGGCTATATATAAAATGGCAAACATGCTAATTAATAACGCACAAACCAACATAAAATCATGACTTCCATATGGCCTCTATTTTAGGTAAATCAACCATATTATGTTGGAATCAAGGAAGTTGAACACAACCTTTTGAGAGAACATTTTGAGAGAGTGACCACATTGAACTACACCGCAGTGCAGGTGTCGACATAAAAATGACGTCTGTTAAAATAGTGTAATATACAAGACATTTGATTTATTCCTGTCTTTTGTTTCTTCCAGGTTGTGGTGGCCACTAACATAGCTGAGACCTCCATCACTATAAATGGAGTCGTATTTGTCATCGACTGTGCGTTTGTGAAGCTACGGGCCTACAATCCTCGCACTGCCATTGAATCGCTGGTGGTCACTCCCATCTCCAAGGCTTCAGCCAGCCAGAGGGCTGGGAGAGCTGGCCGAAACCGACCTGGGAAATGCTTTAGACTATACACAGGTATGTTTGAGTGTGCCGGAATAAGAGAGTGACGATGTAGTAGAATGTTGTAGAATAACGTCTGTTATTTGTGCATTGTTAGGATTTGTGGCAGAGTGTTGTAGTCTTACCCCTCCACCTTCTCTGCCTGTTTGTCTGTCACACGTTGTCCTTCCCTCCCTGTGTTTCTTATTGCCTCTGTTCCTTATATCAGAGGAGGACTTTGAGAAATTGCCTGCCTCTACTGTGCCAGAGATGCAGCGCACCAATTTGGCCCCTGTCATCCTGCAGCTCAAAGCGTTAGGCATTGACAACGTGCTGCGGTTCAGCTTCCTGTCTGTGAGTAGCTCAATTTGCATCCACAGGGCTGTGATGTGTTCACCCACTGTGAAAGGAATTGTACTTTACATTTTAATTAGCGAGAATGGCCTCTGGGGAAAAATGCATAGAAACCATAAAATAAATGCAGTCATTTTGTATTTGTGCTTTAAAAGAGGCAATTCTCACTTAATTCTGTCTTTCAGAGTAAAAACTGCAATTGTTGGGTTTAACGTGCATTTTTAAAAATATATAATTTTGCAGCCTCCTCCAGCTCAGACCATGGTTCAGGCTCTAGAGCTGCTCTACACTCTGGGAGGTAAGAAACAAGGCTGTCAGCAGGGTGGTAAAGTAGAAAGGGAAGCTGTCCTTCAACTGCAAGACTAGTGTTCAAAATTCTGTGTTGGCAAGCATCTATAAGCTCAGGTGTCCTTGCACATGATGCAGAATCTTAACCAGTTGTGTGTCGGCTGGCAGGTCTGGACCATTACGGCCGTTTGACTGATCCCATGGGCGTGCGGATGGCAGAGTTTCCCCTCAGCCCCATGTTTGCCAAGATGCTCCTCGAGTCAGGAAACTATGGCTGCTCCAAAGAGATTGTTACCATAGCAGCAATGATGCAGATTCAGAATACATTTGTTGTGCCACCCAATCAGAAGAAAGCTGCCGTAAGTGAAAAGAGGCTTTCAAAAGGAGCATGTTGTTATATTTGTCAGAAGCGCCCTGTCAGCATCGCAATTATCCCAATTTTTTGCTATCTCACCCTGCAGGCCCGAGAGCACAGGAAATTTGCAGTTGCCGAGGGAGACCACCTCACCATGCTGAATGTGTATGAAGCATTCATTAAGGTATAATGTCTGCCTGTATATGTACAGCATAAAGCTCAGTCGGTGACAGCGAACACAACACTTGGGGCTTGTGAAGTCAGCAAAAGTCAGGGAAAAAGTTGACTCTGATCGAGACTCTGTGCCCTTTTTTTTCTTTTCCTGCAGCACCAGAAGAGCTCCCAGTGGTGTCAGGAACACTTCCTCAATTATAAGGGCCTGCTGCGGGCTGTGACTGTGCGGGAGCAGCTCCGGCGCCTCATGAACAAGTTTAAGGTGCCACGGACTTCCAGTGAGGGTATGTACGGTCTGTGTGAAGATTATTTTGTGTAATATTCGGGATCGTATCTAGGTAATGCTTGTTTTTTGATTTTCATCTTCATCTGAAGAGGCCTGAAAAAGGAAAAGGGTTCATATCTGTTGACGGCGCTCGACTGCCCTCAACACCTTTTTGCATCACTGTCTTATACGTAATTGTAATTTGACATGTTCATTGCTGCTTTCTTTTGCGCAGGTGACCCAGATGTGATCTTGAAGTGCATTGTATTTGGGTTTTTCGCTAACGCAGCCCGTATTCACCATTCTGGATCCTACCGGTGAGAGTGCTCTTGGTTGTTTAACACTTTTTTCCCCCTTTTTTTTAGATGTCCAATTTTTTATGTTGTTTCTGCTGCTATTAATCTCACCACTGTCACTTTACCTTTAATCTTTGCCTCCAAATACTTGTGTATATGGTTTATATTTTGTATTGGTTTTTTTATTCTAGTCTTTATACACCTCTGTTGTTTATTCTTTTACCGTTACACTTCTCTGTACTTATTGTGTTGCTGCAACAACTGAATTACCTCGCTGGGAATCAATAAAGGATTATCTTATCTCTTCTTTTTTTCCCAGCAAAGGAATCATTTCAGTTTTTCGTACACTTTTAAATCACATGACACACTCTCGTATTAATTTGCTCTGCCAGGACTTTACGAGACGACCGTGAGCTTCACATCCACCCCAACTCTGTGCTGTTTGGAGAGAAACCTCCAAAATGGTGAGTACATTTGCTTCTGCAGCACATGTTCTAATATGGTGTCTTGTACAATAAACATGGCACAAACATGCCCCCCTCCCCCCCCCACCTTATTCTTGCATGTATATGGTATGCAGAGAATTTACATATTTTTATTCTCTCATACTTAAAAGTGCTTCCAAAACTACACTTAAATTATGTTACATTGTCTGTTTCCCAGGGTTGTTTTCAATGAAGTGGTGCAGACGTCGAAATACTACATGCGTGATGTGACTGCTGTTGAGTCTTCCTGGTTGGTTGAGTTGGCCCCACATTTTTACAAACAGGCTAAGGTAGGTCAAAGAAAGAAACCTCCATTCTCCAGCTTACTATTTGACTGGAGCTCCAGTTATATTGTTGCCTTAAATAATGTCTGTGTTTAGTTCATCCTGTTCTCTTAGCTCCTGACATCATCATTTAATGACTGCTGTAAAAGTCTACAAACAGGATTCTTTTTTTATTTAACATTAACTGTTTCCTGTCCCTTATTCTCTTTCAGCATGGCTCACTGGCCAGCAAGAGGTCCAGGGTTCTCTAAATCTTGCCATCCTTTCACCATGTTAAGACAGGGAGACCCCTCTCAAATTGCCACTGTGCCCCTCGACCATTTCATTGTATATAAAGATGTAATATATATTTCTTGTCCACGTCCACCTGCACAACCCCCACCGCACTGCGTGACCACGCTATAATGGGATTAACTGGATACATTTTTAGTGCTGATGTTGACACATGTGACTTGCTTCACTTGAAAGCATCTATCTTGCTTGTTGGCAGTGACGTAGTTTATATTTTGATCTGTGAGAGTAAATGGCGATGAATGTGAGATGAGGTCCATTCAAGTATGGTCATGTAGTTCATATTTGTACATAGTCAGAGCAGGCTCAGGTAGCAGGGAAGGGCTCCTGTGCTACAGGCCCGTCTACACCTGATTCTTGGCTTCATTATTTTTTTAATTGCTGTATTTTCCTGTTGCATGATAAATAATTGAGGACAAAGGAATGTGAGGATGTATCCCTTTGAGAAACTTATGGCTTTGTTTTTTGTTTGTTTTTTTGGGTAATTTGCTTCCCCCACAGCCTGGGTGCCTTTATGATTTTAATTGGTTCACTTTATCTCCAGTTTATTTCTGAATTTTTTTAATTTTTTTTAAACTTTCTCTACCTTCACACAGAATCTAGTAGTATATATTTTCAGGAATTTGCTGCATGTCTTTATTTTTTCAGTCAACCGCCTCCTTCAATGATACTGTGAAAAGACTGCTTTACTTTGTGATCCTTGTTTTTTCCACTCTGTATTGCCACTTAACTACAGTCTAGCTCAGACATAGTGGCCTTGTCACCACTCTGTGCCAGTTTTCTTTATCAGTCTATTTCACATTTCATTTTCAGGTGGAATGTGTAAATGCACCCAAGCATTGTAAATGAAAAGCTGTGAAATCAAAACAAAAAAAAAGTGCCATTTGTTCCTGTGATGACATACAGTGCATTCAGACATCCATCCAGAGCCTCAAAGAAACAGTAGCATTTATCCCATTTCAGACATCTCTTTGGCCATCATAATTGCCTTTCCTCTTAATGGTTTGTCTCAGTTTTGAGAAAGTCCTTATTGTACTTTTTGTTCCCTCTTATGTCAACATCACATACCATTCCATATGGACTGCACGTATTCTTCATCTTTGCTTTTGTTTTTATTTGTGCTTTATGGTTTTGTTTTTCTTCCGAGGTACTTGGCCCCCGAAAGTGTCAGCAAGCAGTATATTAAAGGTTTGTCATTTTACTCTGCTGGGACTTTATTTCAAAATAGCAAGGTCACTTTCACCAAATTTCACTTCTGCCTGCATGGTTTTTCCGTAGATCTTGTTCTTGGGGTTACTACTGTAGATTCAGTGAAACTGATCAATCCACAGGGCAACACACCACACCGTAGATAGGTAAACCAAATTAAATTAGCTGGATATACAAATGAAGTACCTTTGCATGTTAAATGGTACTCTAATGTAGACCTACACACTTAAGATCACCTCGTAGACTTACTGCAAATGAAAACATTTGCGAGATGACTTGTGTATCCTCATTTGTGCTGTTACTCTTGAGTGTTTATGCAGCCAAAACAGTCATCTGTAGACCTGTGTAATTGCTCACCTCCGAGATAAAATCTGTCACCTGCCATTTCTTCCTCACATCCTCAAATAAAGCCTTATTGTCATGCACTGAGTGTTAACCTTTGATTTATTGCACTACTACGGTCACTGTACTTTTTATGCAGTGTACAACCTTGCCAGGAGGTGTCACTGTTGTACCACAAACGGTGTCTACACCAAATAATTCAGAGGATCATCAGTAAGTGTGAGGGCTTTTAGGAGTGTCTATATATTAGTTACCCTTGTGATATAACTTAAAAATTGTTGTTTTGCTGTTGACACATGGGCAGAAGAAAATAACTTAGATTTATGAACTGGAGATGCAGTATGTTGGGCATATGTACCTAACTACAGTGATGCGTTGATATACAGTAGGAAATAAAACACTGCATGAGAGGCACAGTAAAGATATTTTGCACAAATGTGGGAATATGTCGACCACAGGGATAGCCACACAAAGTTATACAAGCGTTACATTTATTTGTATTTATGATGCGTTCCTGTCAGGTGCAAGGTTGATGTGCAGGTCAAGAGCTCCAGGGATGCTGTATGTAGATTTTGTTTAGAAATATGCAACTATAAAGCACAATATTACCTCACATGATAAGGGCTTTAAAGTAGCTCCTGCTTTATTACCTAATCCTAGGCCCAATCTGGAGACCCCTTTGTTTAAAATCTAGTTTTAAGACCCTCAATATTTCAGTTTTGTGCTCAAAGTTAAATCGCCACAGAGCAAATCTGGGGCCAGATAGAATTCTAGCATGGAAAGACTGTGTGGCAATTTATTTTTTTATTGCAAATTTGTATATGCACCACTAAAACAGATTTTAAAACTAAAAACGTTAAGGTGGCTTCTGTATTTTAATTTTGAATTTTTTCCTTAATACTAACCCTAACCCTCTTACAGCAAAAATGTTTATGTTTTTTGGGCTTACTATTGTGCAGATTCACCCGTGGTGCATACTGTGTGTGTGTGTGTGTGTGTGTGTATATATACATATATATATTATATGTAATGAAGGCATGGGTAAATGCTTATCTACATGCAGTAGCTGTCTGGAGTCATGATCAAAAGCCATGGTAAAATTTCATCAGAGCAGGATTATTCAGACACACCCCTTTACATGCATCCTGAAATCCACATAGATATTTTGCAGACAACACTATAACTTAAAAATCTCACTATCAGGAGAGCGATCAGAAGCAAGAATAAGTATCCACTATGTTGCTGGCTTTTCATTTTGTTTTACACACAGAGTACTATCTAAGTAATTATTATTGAGGAAAGTATAGGTTGAAATTCTCCTGCAGCTGGCCAGTGGAGGGCAGTAGAGGGACTGTCTCGCCCTGGACTTAAGGCCGCTGCAAGAGGGTTGAGGTGAGCATGTTCATATAAGTGGGTATTTCAGGAGATGTGCAACCCTGCTCATCTCAAGGCAAATTTTACCTACATTATTTGGTTGCAGTACCACAACTGATCTAATATGAAGGTGTGGTAAGTGCACCCACAGAAAAAGACGAAGATGAAGTCAGATAAAGAAGCAATAAAACTGGGTTGTTGGAATTATTCTGACCACTGGTATAACCACCAAAATAACAATTATTATACTGCACTAAAACAGTTAGGATCTTTTCTGTGTGTATTCTACAGTCATTCTTTTGCAAATTGAATGCATGCCTATGGTATATTATTGTTGGTTAAAGATGGATGCAGTGTTCTTCAGGGAAAGAGGAGACAATGGGACAGTATAGGACAAGAAAAGTGGTGCTTGTGGTGAGTGTGGACTTGTGTTTTAGTCTTTGGGCCAGAATATCCCAGAAACAACCACTCAGTGGAAATTAAGTTGGCTTCTTAACAGGCATTGTGTTCCAGCATGCAGTGTGAGGGGTACATAGAGACTTGGGTCACCAGTAATATAGCACACATTCCTCAACAAATTGTTTCAGTTAAAATTTAGGCAAAATGATTTGCCTCTTGTGTCAGTTAATCAGTAACCATTATTAGTAAGTGCGGTAATTTGCCATTAACTATCAATTAAGAAGTAATGCAAAGTGCTGCCCACACCTTTGTCAGGATTTAATATCCCACTGAACTATATATGAAATTCAAATATGGACCTTTGTTCATAGACTTCAAGACTTATCTTTTATTTTACTGCTTGGCAATTGTCTGGCTACCGCAGGTAACCGGTTTTGAGCTACTGTCGATCATTTTATGTGGTCAGGTTGCCCGTTTTGACAGCCACTTTTCCTGTTTTTGGAAAGAAATCAGTATAATTGATCTATTCTGTCTGCAATAACTAGTAGAATTGTATGTATAGTGTGTGTGTGGACTAAAAAAAAGTCAAGACAATAGGATCGTTTCTGAGGCAGCTGAACTACAAATGAGAAATAGAAACGGAAGCAAAACTCGATACGATGGAAATAGTTACTACTACTTTTTTGGTTCAAAGAAGCACATTGTGTAGTGCCACATAACTGGATAGCAGGAGAAGGCAGCTAAAAAAATCTGAATATTGCTTAGTACATTACCTCTTAATACATTTACTCTTTCATTCATTTTATTTTGCATTATTTATGAAGAGGAGCCTCGTTCTTTGTGACATCCACTTTGTGTGTCTGTAACAGTGTGTCTGTAACAGTTTTTAGACCGTTATTATTGAGATATGAAGTGAAATTGCACAGGCAGCATTATTGTCACTGCAAATATAAACATTTAATACAAACAGCAACCAAAAACTTAAAATCTTATTGCTGGTCTTTGTGTGTTATTCAGTGATGCAATTAATTATTGTTAACAAGTCTGACCCAATTTGAGTTATAAGGGCTGTTTATTAAACAAAGCATCGAATCCGTTATGGGCCCATAGCATAGTTTGCTTATTGGCAGTCTCTAAATATGGGATTTGTATTATGTGTTTTTTAGGGATCCTCAGAAGTAGAGAAGAATGAAACGATGCTGCATCTGTCTATGTGTCATCTGACAGGAAGGAGGCTTTTCCCTGCCTGATGTCTTCAAGGAGGACAAAAACTAGTAAGTAAAAGGGTACATTTCTACATGTGTTTTTCAGTTCCCCTCAGTTGCCCATTAGTGTTGTGTAACTACATACATGCGAGGTGACAGCCGGCTGTATCAGTGATTAATCGCGTGCATGTGACTCGGACGATGCAGCAGTTTGAACAGGTTGCGTGTGTGTGGTTGAGTGTTCCTCACCATATTTCAGTGCTGTCAAAAAATCATTGACATGTTCCATCCAATTCAAAGAATGTTTAACTGTTTTAAAGGGTTGGATGGGAAAGCAAGTCATGTGTGAATTGTAATTACCCCCTGTTCAAAGTTTGTACATGTTTTGAAAGAAAACAATGTGGTTAATATTTCTCCCTTCAGTGAACAACCAGTAATAAGTGTTTTCTCCCAGTTTTTTTTATGGCCTTGTTTGTTGAAGGGGTGCACACTGTAACTTAGATTTCTGTTTCCTTCATCCCAAATGATGTTAATGTAGAATTGTGCGATTTATACCCTGAGACCATATAAATGTGCTCTCCTTTTACATCTTGTGGTGTTAGGCCATCATGGGCAATGTTGCAAACCATTGAGCGAATGAGCATGACTGCTTTATGGTAATATAGGATTTTTACACGATTTTGCATATTTTGAAAAATTTACATGCATGCACGCTGTTTATTTAATAACATACTGACATATATTTTTATTTAGATTACTCTATTAATAAGTGGGAAAGTAAGCTGAAATGGTTGTTGCTCGGTGTTATCTAATGTATTTATTTTTGCATTTACCTGCAAAATCATGAGTAATGAATTTATTAAATCCTATTTTTGCCTGACTATATTCATTAACACATAATAATATCATGTTCGGGACATGATGTGTGGATGTGATTATCCCTTTATAGCAAGAATGAAAGGCTTTATTTCCAAGTAGCTGTATGCATGAAATAAACCCTAAGATTTCAAGCATGGGAGGAATTTTTACATTTGGGAGGGAGGATGCAATCAGTAGCATGGGACTCACAGAGGCCTCTTCGGGTGACAAATTGAAAGTGTCTCGCTCTAGTTTATAGCCCTGATCAGGTCAAACGAAAAATATTGGGGGTCTGGGTGAGGAGACAGGCCCGCCTGGTGCAGATAAATGGACTGATCATTTCTTATTGAGAAACAATTCCTAAAAGGTAGTTTACTGTGTGACTGGGGAAGCGGCGAGCGGAGAGCAGAACACGCACCCACTGCTCCCTCCCTGACCCTTCCTCCACTGCCGGAATTAAATGGATAGAGAGAACGCATTTTTCTGATGGCACTCCTCTGCCAGAGAGACACTCCATTTGTTATGAAGTAGGGGTTCTGATGAAGTGTAGGGAGCTCCTCTTTCTCTTTTCCCCCCTTTTTTCATCCTTCCTTTCTCAGGCACTACAAGGCCGGCCTTCAGTCTGCTTCACATGAAATGGATGGAAGGAGCCGATTGAATTTTACACTCCCCTGGTCATGATTAATGTGTTTGGTGTGGGGCGTCTTGGCAGTGAAACTCCACCACCACTAGCTGGTGCTCAAGCTCTCCCATGGCTGTAGCCTGATAACTTTGCAGCAGGGTGGGGGGGGGCTGTTAAAGCGGGGCAGCTTTGTTCGAGAAACCGGTCCTTTCATAGCCCACAACCCCTTCAACTCCTCTCCCCTCGTGTTAATAGAAAATCTCTGCTCTTACCCACTCACTCGTTATTACTTCACGGTCAGTTTCTCAGTGTGCTCTGTACCCAGTGTTACTTGGCAGACGGCGCTGTAAATGTCAATTTATCACTTAACCCATTGTTAAAGGGTGAGAGGCCTAATAAAAGATGCCAGGTCATGTTATCGGATTCCTTAATGGATGCTTGTGGCGTCGGCTTAGTTATTCAGACTTCATGCGTGGACCTGAAATCACACCTGAGTTCCAAGAGTGGATCATTTGTCTTTAAAACATTTTTTTATCCATCTCTTACAGGAGGATAAAAATGTTAACAGCAAAGTTGTACGTAATGCATAAAGTTCAAGTACTAAACAACACAGAATTACAAACGCTTATGTTACTTCAAAACAAACTTCATATAAACACAGGAGTTTCACAGTGAGAAGATTATCCTGTGATTTAGAAAATGAAGTCACTACGGTGTCCGGGACCCGTCCAGCCACAGCTGATCCAGACATCTTCAGAGTATCTTGTGATAAGGGACCCCATATTTAATGGCATTAATGGCAGCAAGGCTGGGAGGAACAGACTGGATTTACAGAAGTGCCTTAGATGAGAGATCAATAAAGAGGTAACTGAGTGGATGAGCCAGACTAAGCAGGAATAGGAGCGGGTTTAATTTTGCATAAATAATGTACAGTCCGAGAAAAAGAGAGATAGAGGTAGTGCAGCCAGATACCAGTTCGATACTGCTTTTCTGCAATTTGTTTTCTCCAATATTCAGATGCAGTTTCTCATTTTATCTCAAATGTTCACAACATATTTTTCCCCCATTTTGTTTCAGTCATAAACTTGTTTCCTCGTCACTGCTGTTAATCTATTTTAACATTCATTTTACCATCTACTGTACACATATCAAATGTGTTTATACAGTTATAGCCCAATAGGAGCTCTTTAAGTGGATTGTATGCTGCCCTGCTGGAACTCCCAGTGCATCCTCCTCCGTAGTCCAAACCCTGCATTGATCATCAGGACTTCAGTGGATGATGGATGGAGCTGTCTCCCTCCAGGTTGTCATAGCATCTGTTGCATGGTGCTCACTGGATACTGTTCTGTTGTTGCTTGCCGGCACACATATAGGTCTCCACTTCTGTTTGTGTGTGGGCCATTTGGTGGGTAATGATGGAAAATGAGAAACACAAACCTCCTGATGTATGAAGTTATGTCTGTCTTACGTGCTATAGGTAAAAAGGTGAACTGGTAGGTTTTTACATTTTTTTTATTTTGCTTGCACTCAGTAAAAGAGGTGATCCAGGTTCCCCTTTCGCCTGGTCTCAGCTGACTCTTAACAGAATGGGTGTCTGTGGTTTAAATGGTTTAAAGGTGGATGGCAAGCCCATCCTCTACTTAAGTTTGTGGGGGTGAAGGTATAGTGGGAGGAGAGAGGAGATAACTGGAGATAAAAACAATGGGAGAGTGGTGAAGGGAGGGATGGGTGAATGAGGGAGAAATCAATAGGAAATCAGTGTTTGGGGAGGGCCTGTCGTTTATCAGGTGACACGGTTAAACAGCGTTAAGGCACTAAAAGTGAGAAAAATATGGGCCATCTCCATGCTGGTATTGATCACAGCGGGATGGGGCGGCAGATGGCCGAAGCCACTAATAAAATAAGACGTATCTGAGTGGGAATCAGCCAGGGATCGATGGGCACAGTGATCAAGGCCAAAAACATCTTCACTGGGATTTAAGCTTGTTCTGCTGTCCTGTGCCCCTCTTTACACACCTCAGTAGGAGCAAGGGTTGGTGTGATGGAAGCTGTTGGGTCACTAAGAGGCCCGTCAGGCTGGACTTACCTGTAGTATAAAAATAGGTGGGAGAGAGACAAAATTATTTGAAAAATATTTGCCTGCATGAACAATATAAGGAGGTAGAGCAGGTTGTCTTCTGTTGACTGGGTTGGTGGTTTCATCCCCAAAAGTCAAAATATAAGGCGCTTTGGACAAAGGTGCTATGCAAATGCAGCCATTTACTTATTCTTACTGCCATTTCTCAACACAAGCGTTGTTATTTAATTGCAGTTGGGTGTGGTGTCAGTCATTGAAGAAAGGAATGAAGGAATTAATTAATATTTTAGGGTTAGGGTCATAGCCATTTACATTGTCTCCACGTGGATGTCACATGCCTTTCACTTAGGAAGTCCCAGTATAACAAAAGTAACATGCAGGCCAGGCTGTAATCGGAAGTGTTATTGTTCCAACATTGTTTAATTTCCCTTATGACTGTTGGCAATCTTCATGTCCTTCTCCAATACTATTTCTCAACACAGATTTATCTTGGAGGTCCACTGAGACTTCATTGGACTTCATGACTCGGTGTGTGCTCTGACATCCACTCTGACTCTGCAACTGTATATAGCCAGATGTGTGACTTTCTAAATGATGTCCATTTAGTTTTATTTGACATGAAGGTGTGCTCCAAACAACATCTCAAGGGTGAACAGGATGCATCTCAGTCTGCAATGTCAACATGTGTGAATTGATATGCATAGCTAAGTATTTATTTTTATTTTTATTTTTATCTGTTTAACTTGAATAAATGTAGAAAGATACCGGCCTTTTAATACACGTGTTAAAAATAATGTACATTTTAAAACATGTGTTCTATTTGTCATTATCGGGTATTGCGTTAATAGCAAAATAGTTTTAATTAATTCAAAAAGTGAATGGGACGTCTTTAGGTTTGCCTCATCGACCATTACTGGTGCTCTGCTGTCAATAACAATGAGAATCCTACGACATCACACAATTTTCTTCCCTCTTAATATTCATCCTGCCTCATTTAAAAGCTGCTGCATTGGTGTCATCATGCCAGAGGTTTTGTCTCAAAATGGGCAATAACAAAGAGAAAAAACAGGGAAATCAGTTGTTGTGGCTGATTAACATCTGGCAGTCGGAATTTAACGAGTGTAGCAAGGGGTTTTAGTTTTATTCCTGTTTCTTACTTGTGTTTTAGCATTGGAGCAGTGGTGTAAATTGACAGGATATCTCTATACAAACCACAGTTAAGTCTAACTCTTTTCCACATCCTCTCCTGTTTTCTTCTCATTTATTGCACACCAGATGGTGCAAGAAGGATTATCTGAAACAGATATGATAGCAGAGGCGCTTACAGGGAAGTTGAGGCCTGTGGTCCAAAGGGACGCTCATTCCAGTAATTTGAAAATGTCCTTTGTTGTTTTTGTGTGCGTTTAGCTCTTCATAAACAGATGTCAGTGGGCTAACTGCCCCCCAAGTGTGAATGAGGACATTGGATGTTCTTTGTCTTTCAACCCCCTCTAGACCGTGTCTGCTTTCTGTACTCAGTATATATTTCAACATCACATACATAACACCACAAAAACATTCAAATGTGTAATAACCGTTGGCCAGCGGCTGTAGTTCTTGGAAAGTTCTGGTCGCTGCTGGACGTTCAATCTGTCAGCATGTTGATGTGCGAGCAGCTATGCTTTTCACAGGATTTTAGATGGAAGTTTCCTGTGTTGCAGTTCAGAGGCAGTGTCACTGGATAACAGAGGGCGTGATGAAAAAATCTGGGTGGTACAGAGTTTTAGTTTAGGACAGAGAGGTTACATGGCCCATGGAAGACGCGCAAGAAGCAAGTGATATAGCTACAAAACACCCAATGACCAGAGTCAGTGTCAGTTTTTTCTGTTATCTCCACATTTTTCTACGCCTCGTACTGCAGTATGTTTAACAAGTGCTACAAGTGAGAGGCGACTGAGGAGAGAGCAGAAGTGTGACAAATAGCAGCAGATCATGCAGAAAATGTGCAAAGCTAAACATCAGTTACTGCACATGGGAGAAATGGTGTGTTTGTGCAGTGTTTGCTGTCCAAGGAGTTCTGGTGGGGAAGTAAAAAAAAAAAACACAGGGTCGCTCTCACATCTGGGGACTTGGAATTGAATACAGGCTTCCTTTTCACAGTTTAAAAAAATTATGTTGAGGAGGGCAGAAAATCTTGCTGGGGTTTTGAGTTTCTTTTGATGTGTCCTGATGGCGATTATGAAATCCAATAAAAACTAATTAGGAAATTAGGAGGCTGATCAATAAGGTTTGCTCTGGTGGAGCATGCTGTGTGTGTGTGTGTGTGTGTGTGTGTGTGTGTGTGTGGGGGGGGGGGGGGCGGTCAGTTTATCGTCGGTCCTTTTCTGCCTAGGGAGTGTGTTGCAGCTCTGACCTGGCCAAAGCAATTGTTACTGATACTCCTCTGTGGATTCAGCCTGCTCTACCCTCATATGGCTGTAATTTATATTTTGTTGACTGCCGGTTTCTTCGTCCATGTGTAATCTGATTCTATGGGTTCTCATTTTTGCTAATTCCATCCTTCTAATGTTACACCTAATGTACCCTGAAACCTCTTTATTGCTCCAGCTTTGCTTTACTTACTTAATTTATTTATTTAGTGTTGGTTTGACCACCACAAAAACAAGTGACGTAGTGGTGTTGCACTGACAAGAATGTGATGGAGAGTTGTATGAGGTTTCTGTCTCGCCCTTGTCTTGAAAGATGAATGGCTGTGTTCAGATTCGATATAGAAAACTGAGCTATCTTGAATTTTACACTTTCAGCACTTTGACAAAAGTGAGAAAAAAAGTTTAATATTCATGAAATGAATATCTATGTGTATGATTGTCTTCCAAACTCTGCTACCTACAATTTATATTATCAGCCTTTTCATTTCAAACCATAGTGTGAAAAAGAAAAGTAACTAAGATCAGTCCATTATATGTACCTGAATACAACCAGGTTCCTACTGGGAATGGGTTTGAGGGGTATGGGGGTGCTGGATCAGGGGTTTAGTTTGGGGGTGTATGGGTGAGAGGTGGGTTCAAGCCATGGGCCTATAGGATAATAAATGAGTTGCCAGGCTAGGCCAAGAGTATTGCAGGGGGTATTGGACAGTACCGACCCCTCTCTGCTTCTCTCTCCCACACCCCAGTCCTCTCCTTGGCCCTACTCGCCGCCCATCGGTCGGTATGGAAACGGGGCCTTATTTAGCGACCGGACTCGTCCGTGTCCGTGGCCGGCGATTTGTCCTTGTCTAATTATGGCTGCTGGCTGCTGCCCGCGTGCACATGACTAATGGAGGGGCCGGGGATGGGGAGGGGAGAGGTTGGGTGCAGGGGGGAGGTAGCGGGGGAGGAGGAAGCAGTGGACGAGCAGACCGGCCGCTGGTGATTTGTGGACCAGGCACTCTGTCATTGCCCTGGACCCATTTGTCTTCAAGAGGAGTCAGGAACAAGAGGGGTGGAGATGGAGGGGATGGTGGTGGTGTTGGTCGGGGCTCCAAGGCAGAAAATGTTTTACAATGACTCCCATTTTCCAGCACTTTCATCCTTGGCCACAACAGTGTGCATGTTTTGCTGGCGATGGGATGGACTGGGCGGCTGACTTGATGTAGGATATGACAGAAACCTTGACAGCTCGCTGCTGCTATTTCTTTTTAGAGGGTTGGCTTGATGGCCACCCTCCCTCTCCCCTGAGAGCAAGCCTTATCTGTTTTCTCCCTGTCATGTGGCGAGAGCAGAGGCTCAGTAGATTCAGTGCTCTGCTGTCTGGACTCTTGGAGACCAATTTTATCTCACATGTCTCCGACTATGCACATACATCACCAACAGCTTAGACTTTGGCTGTTGTGTTTTCTTTCTTTATGTCACCATTCAATGCTCAGCATGTGTAATTCATTATAGGTTATATTATAGGTGGTCAATAAAATTAAATGGTAAAGTCCCATTTGGTCATTGATTAGATTTGTAGAAAAGTAATTTTTAGGTGCATTTTGCACCAGTACCTCATTCTCTACTGGCCTTTTTTCTGCATTTCTCTCCTGTTATGTGCAGCCTCCTGAAGCCACCTGCATCCCTTTTCCACCTGGGGTCCTTATTAGACCCCAGCTTAGGTTTCTTCAGCCGCAGAGACAGGAAAGAGCAGCAGTAGGGCAGGAACTACTAACTCTGTATTGATTTTACACTGTTTTTATCTGCCCCCCTTTGCTCTTTCTCCAGGTCTTTTTAAGTAAATAAACACCAGATTTGTCATGTTTGTCCAGGCAGAGGAGGAGGTCGATGGATGGGATAGGGGGTGGTAGAGTGAGGCCAGGCCCAGGACTCGCGCTGGGTCAGCCATGATTCATTCTGCCATCTCATGGATGGAGGGATTTGGATAGGATTGTTGAAGGGTGCCTGTGGAGCCTCTCTCTGACCTCCCTTGCTCCTGTCCCTCCCCTAACGCTCCTGGGCAGCCCTGGTCCTAAATCACCAGCTGTCAGCGTGTTGGCAGAACAATGGCGCGGGGTCTTCTGCTCCATCTCAGGATCCAGCCGACTGGACACGGTTTCCTCCATCGTTAGTGTGAGCTCGTACCCTCTCTGGTCCTTCCTGCCCCCTGAGCCCCACAGGGCCCAAAGGAGGCTCGGTTAGCCTGATAGTGTGATGAGTTGCTGGGCCTGAGGACCGTTGGTATGGGGCCAGGGGTAAAGAATGTTGCCTCATGGACATTATATCATGTCTCTTTGCTGATTGCACTTACAAATCATTGATTCATAAGACGTGACTGAGATTGTGACAGTAGTAATGTTAGCGAATGTTACATAACATATACATAACTTGAGGACTGATTCAGCAACTTGCTGAATGAAGTTAGGGCTGAAACAATTAGATTAACAATCTGAATTCATTAGTCGATTGACATAAAATGTATTGTTGACAATTATGATAATTGTTTATCAATTAAATAATTTATTGAGGGGAAAAAATAAACCGTATCTGTTTACAGCTTCTAAAAATGTTGTGTATTTGCTGCTTTCTCCTTATATAATTGTAAATTTAAAACATGTAAACATGTAAATTATTTGGGTGATGGACAAAACAATAGAGTGAAAGTTCATTGATTAATTGTAAAATTAAGAGGCAGAATAATTGACTCAGTCATTGGTCACTCTCTTTTCCCCTTTTCATCCTGGTTTGCCCTCCTCCTTTTACTGCTTAAAGTCAGGAGTCCGAGGTCAATCTATCAAATCTCCTAACTGAGGGTCGATCAATATGTCAGCAGCCCAACACTCCCTCAGCAGTTATGATGATGTCCGTGGTCCTGCGCCTGCCTCGGCTGCTGTTAACGCTGCTACAGCGCCCTGAGTAGGGGATCGAACCCAGCCTGTCAGGGGGCCTGACGGAAAGCATGAATCACTATTACTGGAGCTGCTGTTTGCTCCCCGGTGCTCGGCAGACATGTGCAAACTCTGATGCGCCGTAAGTACTGTATCCCTCCCCCCCCACACACACACACCCACACACACACACCTACACACACACCCACCCCTAGGTTATTGTAATAAAAAAAAAAAAACTTCATATACTGGAATGTAAAGGTCACACACTCATTCAACACACACACACACACACCTAAATGTGCACACTTTATCACTCAATTAAGTGTCAGTTGTTATTTGACCCATTAGATCCTGGAACCTGATCCAGCTTGCCCACCACCTCTGGACTTGTTAGCCCAGTGTGAGCTCAGTTCACTGCCTGGAAAAGCTCCGGTTACCGCTCTAATCTCATTGGAACGCTTTAGCAATGGCTAGCGGATGCCTGCATGTCCGACAAACAGCCCACATACTAATAGCACCATGCTTTCTGTTTATGGTTTGTGTGTGTGTGTTCATGCACAAAACAATACTTGTATGGATCTGTTACTGAATAGTGAGCACAGGGCTGGGGAATATGATGTTGAAAAATTGTTTGTGTGTGCGCAAGCAGTGTGTTTGTGTGTAGAAATAATATTCTAGTTTACAGGATGCAATTTCCCCTTAATATGCCCATCCTAATGTAATTTGGCGTCTATGGAGTGTCTGTGCGCTGGGCTGGGCTGGTGTGTGTTTCTGCTGACTGCTCCTGTTTTGTGTTTATATGGATGAGTGGCTCTCTGGGAGAGCATTATGCATCCTTTTCAGCCTTTAAAGATTATGTGCACGGTGGCGGCAGAAGAATTAGACAAACAAGGAAATATGTCTTTGATTAAAATATCTTTTATCTCTTTATTGATTAAAAGGCTTAGTTTGTTAATAGAATGTCTCTACCCCTCCCCTCTGGGCCATTCTTTGCTTTCTTGTGCCTTCTGGTTTTTTAATCCCCCATCAATAGCTAAGGATAAAAGACAATGGATGTTTTAATGTAAATATTTTAACTGTACAGCTAAACTAAAGTGTTTTATAATCCGTGTATGTAAGCAACTGTAGTACTGTGAAATGAGAAATAATTACCAGCAATGACACAATTTAGGTATTGCATTTTAATCTTTTTTGTGAAATCCAAGTTAATTGACAGCAACTGACATCACATCCAAAATCTTTTGCACGTTCAGAACTGGGCAGTCCTGTTTGGTTTTTCCCCGTTTGCTGTCGAGCGGTCGCTGCAGGATAAATGGAGGTGGTTGTTGAAGTAAGGTAGAGCCTATCTTCAGATTTTCTCACGTGGTCCAGTTGTTCAAACTGGTGACCAGTTGTCATCTTGTCAAATTACATGGTCAATTTTCCGCCAATAATTGTTATAGCATATGTATTTCTTTCTGGAGTAATTGTCTGAATGTACTGTTTCTTGATTGCCTGATCAGTCGATCGACAGAAAATTAATCATTTGTACTTTTGAGACGCAGTTTATTGCTAGTCATTTATCTCATACTAAACCATTACGGCTTACAGCTTTGGACATTTTATATTTTCTATAGAAAACAATTATTAAATTACAGTAATTGAAACAATTTTGGCATCATTTTGTGCTCTGGTAACGTCTGACAAGCATTTTAGATTATTTAAAAATGTGTGTTTTTAATAATCTGGACATCAGACCTCTGCTACACTACATATTCAACTACTTGCAGTTCTAAGAACAATAATACATTACTTATTTACTAATGAATTGATTTGCTGGAATTTTCTGTTATTTTCCACTAGCATGGACACCTTGTAAGTGGAAAAAGTTGACCCAGAATACTTTTTGAACCTTGACTTCCCTGAAGGGTCACATGTGATAGCGGGCTGACAGACACGTTTACACAAACACAGTGAACGTCTTGCCTACAGTGGCTTGATATTCTCTGGTGGCTTCTAGACATCAGGGTCCAACCCCGTCTGTACCTCATTAGTCAGGTCATGAGGCCAGCGAGGTGAGAGGCCAGATCATGTCCTTAAAGTCAGAGCATGTTTATCTGTGTCCCTGTGAACACCTTACTGTCAAGTCTTCTCGTCCCTCCGCTGATGACAAAGAGCAACAGAGGAAGGAGAGTAAGTGTGATACTGTGTGTGAGTGTGTGTGTCTTGTGTGCTTGACGTGGAGACACTGAGCTGAGGATGAATGAGAACAGATGGAGATGTGCTCTTTAATTAACCCTGCAGAATCACAGGGCTGAAAACAGGCCTCGGTCCGTGAATAACATCCAGCACATCCAGGGTGTGTGTAAGGTGCAATGTTAGTGTATATGACGTGTGTGTGTGTGTGTGTGGAGTCTGCTGTGGAGTAGCCGGAGCATCGACCCGTTCCCCCATCCCCCTTCCCTAGAGCGGGGCGTTTTATATCTCATTAGCGGGCAGCAAACTGCTGGGGGATGAAATTTGCTAACAGGAATTAAAAGTGCATTAACACATCTGAGAGATTCATTTCTGCTAATAGTTTTATTAGTGCTCTGACCTTTCAGTTCATTAGAGGACTGTGGCAGAGGGGAGGGGTTGATAGAGGGAGAAAAAGGTGGATAAGAGGGTCTTAAGGCTCACTGTACTTGGCTAGACCTTTTGGAAGTATCCAATCACAAAACGGACATAATGGCGGCAAATGAATCGACTTGTAATCCTTTTTTGATTTTTTGACTGTGATTGTCTATTCAAAGACTTATAAACAGTTGTCTGCATCCTTCTCCTTCAATAGGTGTCTCTTCTTTCTCTTCTCTTCTTTCATGATATGATAATGATGCAAAAGTGCCGACCAACGGATCCTCCTGCAACTGCTTTGAGATGATGCAGACTCAGTCTCAGTGGCCCCACGCTCACCTCCTTCCACTCAATTACCAGAATTTATAACACAATGTTTTTCAGGTCTGTTAGCGCTTGAGTGTATCACTTATCCAGCCGGTTAATTGTTTATCAACTGTGCCCTCCCCCTCTCTCAAATGAAGTGAGAGAACCAAGAATAGAGCAGTGAGTGTGACAAGAATGGCATTTGGTGAAGGGGAATGGGTCAGAATAGTCAACGGTGTTTTAAATATAAAGTCGACAAATCAAGTCAAGCAGTTGCTAACAGTGTCCCAGGTGCCATAGATAGACAGTGAGATAGTGGTTGAGTTCACCTTACCAAGGAGGGGCAGCTAAAGGGGAATTAATGTTGTTTTCTTTCTGTTTTATTGGAAAGCAAGTGAGACAAGTTACAGTGCAATTTGCTTTCCCCTGTTCCCTATAATTAGCACCTTACAGAAATGAAATAACATTGACGAGAAGGTCAATAATCCTGATCTATAGTGAAATTAATCCTGCTATCGACACAACAAGCAAACAATACAATTAAGAGCAGAGGAAGGAGAGAGCGGAAAAAAGAAAATACAAGGAAAGGAGCAGGTCTGAGGAATAGGATGCGTTTTATCTCCTGGGTTCACTGTGCAGAAATCCTATGAAGGTTTCTAATTAATTCATCCATTGTTAATGAAGGCAAAGTGAGGAACCAGGGATTATACATGAGGAGAGGAAGCAACACAATTAGAGATACCAGCTTAATGATTGCTTTTTTAACTTGCTGTTGTTTCTTCCTTGTACTTAGTTGACTTGCTGGGGTACATTTATTGGCCATTTTAAAATGAGTTTAACCTCTTCCATGTGCCACCACACAGAAAGACATGTAGAAAGGTGGATAAAGGACCTGTATGTAAGATTTAGGGGGATCTATTAACAGAAACCGAGTATAATATTCCTAAGTATGTTTATAAAATGTAAATATCATGATACTCATCATTATCTTATATTGCTCTTAATCTCTAATTTTGGATAGTGAATCTCATAGCCACCTGCAAAGGAAATGTAATACTGAACTCCTCCAGGATGTTTGCGCTTTTTAGCGTTTTTTGCCCCCTTGAAAACCGCCCAACCACCCTGCAGTCAAATGTTCGCCCAAGTGTATCCACACGCTTGTTGTTTGGTTTCTATGCAATGTTTGTAATCATAGGTCAAGGTTCTCAGCTTTCAAACCCTGGACCGACACATCAGACACATTACTGCAGCTTCTGCATCTAACTGACGGGCGGCTTCATATTCTGAAATCCAAGTTTTAGCTTCCACTTCTACATGGCTGTGTGGGTCTGCAAGGCCCCGCATTAGGTAAATCTATAAGTGAGCCTTGATGCACTAGATTAGAACCCCGTCATGTTTCAGTACTCAAGCACACCACAAACAAAGTCCACTGAAGTCATAAAGGACACCTTACTTTGTGAAGAGCAGAGATGACTCCCCAAATTGACCAGTCACCTTACTGAATGTAGCCTGTTGATTGATATCTTTGTTATCAAACAGAAGATAATTCAAGATATTCCTTGAACATTGCATACATATCCAAATAACCTCTTCCTGTTGGCACTGATTCTGGAAAGGACCTAAGTGCAAACCTGGGTCTCAGTAGCATTATTCACATATCTACAAAAATATGGAAGAGGATGCTCTGTCCTGTCAGCCCATAGCAGATAATCCAGTGACAGAAGGGGCATGGTGCTGTTTCCGGTTGAGCAGGTTTAACTGGCGTTTGGACTGGCCTGGGGATACAGAGGGGAGCAGAGGCCGAGTGCGGTGAGCTGCTGGAAGGATGGTGCATCTGAGCGTCGGAAGGGTGAAGAAGGATTGCCTTTCAAGAATTACGAGCCATTAAATCAGAGCCTGGAAATCTCAAGGTTCCCCAAGACTGCTGCACAAGGAATCTGGGCTGGAGAAATATTGTTTATGGTTTAAAAGGCCTGGCGATGGATTTATAAAAGAAACATTCATCATTGCAGGAAAACGGAACAAAACATTCCGGAAATAAATACTCACTCTATAGGTATACTTGTCACCCAGACAGCACAATAACAAGTGAATTGGGAGGGAGATCCTTCATCTGCTGGCAGCTGGCCACCAAACATGCTCTGCGTGGGTCTGCGTGTGCGTGGGCACACAGTGGTTTGTTTGAGTGTCTGTGAAAATATCTTCTTGCATAATGAAGCAGATTAGTATTTCTTTATCTAAATGACCCGGTGTGATTAATTTGCATATGAAAGAATATTTTCATAAACTGTTTTACCGCAATCCTGAAAGGAGTTTGCAAGTTGTTTTGCTCAACATTTATTTTTCCATTATTGCCCACTTGACGAGCCGATACAAGTGAACCCTTCAGTAAACATAATGAGCAGTATTGATCATCTCCGGCTGACCCGTCCCTGGAATAGAAAAATATGGCTCTAGTGATGTAGCATTTTACAGGAAGGTGATGGGTATTGGTCAGTGATGTGACCATGAGACAGTGTGAAAAATCTATGCTGTGGTCTTAGTGCTGTCTGGTACAAGAGGTGAACTGAACAAGTACCACAGTAGTACAATATGATATTACTGTTGATGCTGGTTTTTGTAACAGTCTTTATGATCTTGTTGCATTATATATCACACAGTATTTTGAGTGTCCAATGCCCAATTGTCATTCCTATAGATACATCCACATTAGAGCTACAATGTATTTTCATCATCCATTAATCTGCAGATTATTTTCTTTATCAATCTTCATTCTATGAAATGTCAGAAAATAGTCAACAAGACCAAAAATCGACAGCCATGATAGTGACTTTGTGAGACTTTACTTATGCACAGCGATGCTTTGAGCTAAATGCTAATGTCAGGGGGCTAATATGCACCCAATGACAATGCTTACTTGCTGATGTTTAGCAGCTATAATGTTTAATATATTCATTATTTAAGTACTAAGTATGTAGCCATAAACCTTAGTATTGGGCAAATAAAACGTTTGACCTGATGGTGGTGCTAGATACAAAGTCAAGGGATCACCAAAGTTATTAGTATTCATCCTAAGGGGAACATGAATGTCTGCAATAAGTTGCACATCAATCCATTCAGGAGTTGCTGAGATAGTTCAGTCTGGATCAGAGTGGTGGCCACACTGTTTTCTTTTCCTATATACTGTACTATGTCCAGGGTTCGTACAAAGTCTTGAAAGTTTGGAAAATGCTTTATCTTAATCATTATGATTTCAAGGTTACGAATATGCTTCAATTCGAATATACTCCTTGAAAATGCTTGCTTTTCTACATAATCTGGTGTTTCATCTACACAATCACTCATGTAAACCAAAAATATTTTAATATTTGAAAGGAACGAATCCCCTCATCATATTTGTTTGTTGTCTCTTGGCATTCATAGTAACATTTTACATGTGATGGTAAAGACTTCGAGAGTCTGGAAATGTTTGGCTATCTTGAAAGTGCTTGAAGTTTATGAACCCTGCATGTCTGTGTGTTCACAGACCCCCTGGGGGATAGTATGGGCTGTGGCCAGGCATTTGTGAAAGTTTTGATTGAATCATTGATGATTGAATCTATACGATTATGCATACTGACTGATATTGATAAGTGAGGATTTGATCAATGCCACACTCTTATACACACTTGGCTGGGGGAAAGGGTAGGACGATAGAATGAAAATACAAAAAGAAATTAAATGAATGAATACAGGAAGAAATAGGGATAAAGAACACACGACAATGATGGGAGTGGTGTGACAGGGAAAAGAAGCGTGGGAGAGTTCACCATTTGAACTCCACTTGTAAGTGTGTGTCAGGCAGCATGTGTGCGTGAGGGCTCATGCAAACGCAAAGCAGTATGTTGGTGTATGCGTATCAATGTCCAGGAAGGCAAGGTGCTGACAGACGTGTCTATATGTCAGCTCGAGTGTGTCTATGTTTGTTTGATGGATGGGCTGGCATGGCAAGGCCGCAGATAAGAGTGCAAACATGAGAGCGACAGAGGAGCAGTGATGGCATCCCACTCCCAAGCCCCTGATGCATGCTGACCAGCACCGGCAGCTGTTAGTATTAGAGAAATGAGGAAGCTGTCACCAGGATGAAGAGAGTGTTCATCCTAAAGAAATGAAAGGTCTCTTTCTTTTTTAACTCCCTTCTGTCTCTCTTCCGGGCTCTCTCTGCCTCACACAGAGACAAAAACACACTTGCACTGTGGATTTCAGCTCGGCGGGGGACTAATCAGGGCGAGGTAGGGTGCTAATGTAGGCCATAATGAGTGGAGCTCTCAGTGACACATCACACACCACCAGCTCTGTTAGGGGAAAGCACAGTGGTGGAGCTTCTGCTCGTGCCACACGCACACACACACACACACACACACACACACACACACACACACACACGCAGATACAAACCCAGGTGTAACTCCCAGCCTGGTGTCACCTGGGGACAGTAGCTTCACAACAAAACCGATGAGGAAAGATGAGATGTTTTGGTGGCAGTACATTCACTTGATTTTACTCCAGTACATTTCATACAGAAATGCCATAATTTTACTCAATTACAATTATTTTACTGTTGTAGTTGCTACTTACTTTTCAGATTAAGGTGTTACATTCAGAACATGATATAAGATGATAAAAACACAACTGATTGCTTGAGAATATGTGGTAAGATAAACCTTTATTATTCCCTCAGTGGATACATCCAATAAGTAGTTGCATGTAGCACCACCTGAACCATCCACAATATTAAAATACTGCTTATAAAATAGTTATTAAAGTCTAGTAGAAAGTTGCGTAGCTCCAGAATGGTCCTTAAAGCCGATCTGAGTCCTCTATAACTCCTTTACTTCTACTTAATTACATTTTTAAATGCAGGACTTTCATTTGCTATGGAGTATTCTTCCATTGTTGTATGGCTACTTAAGTAAAGGATTATCTGCTGGGGTGCAAGCAAGAGAAAGAAGATGTGGAAGCAGGAAAACCTGTGCTCCGTGAGAGAACACTCCAGGACAAACTCTGCGTGCATGTATTTGTGTTTGCTATTGGTTTGTTATTTGCGTTTGTGCTAAATCTGGGTGCGCAATCCTTCACCGCCGTGACGACCAGTGTTCTCTGTGCCACCCAGACACTATAAGTACAGCCTGGCAAGGCAATGGGGGCAGGCTGAATGTGTTTGCTTTATTTAATTATTTGTGCGTGCGTGTGTGTGTATGTGTTTGTATCACAGCACAGGGCTACAGCTGGGGGAAGAGGAATTTGGGCCTGCACCTGCGCGGGGATAATTAATGTGGATGGAGTTGTACCTAAATAAATCAGTGCCTCTCGCAGCCTCAACAGGACTTTTCTGTTTAGGGTCAAAATCTTCCCACTCTGTACTGGATTAATCATGCCTGCAAGCAGAGACGAGGTACAAGGCGGCAGGGACACAAGCTGTATTTGTGTGTGTTTGTGAGTTTGTTTTTGTGTGTGTGTGTGTGTGTCCGTGCGTTGATGTGCCCTCTCACAGAGAAGCTGCAAGGCAATCCCCCCCACACACCTCCATCCTCAGCATTGTAATCTCTTAGAGGACAAACAAAACAACAGAAAGCCATAATTTTCACAGTTGTATAATTAGCCCCACCCTCTTGGCTACAGTGATGAATAGGTGAACCTTTTGTTTGCATTTGTCATGCTGCGGTGGCATTGTCACAGATGTTGGAACGTGTGATGCAGAGGTACGGGGGGGTCAATGCATGCAGGGATGGGTGTGGATGCAGCCTTATGATGAGACGCTTCTGTGTGTTTTTGGGGCCTCTAGCAGTTTTCTATCCCTCTCATTCTTCTCTGTACATATTTGCGCTCAGGCCTCTCCAGTTGAGCTGTC
Source organism: Gadopsis marmoratus (assembly GCA_036023855.1). Lineage (NCBI taxonomy): Eukaryota > Metazoa > Chordata > Actinopteri > Centrarchiformes > Percichthyidae > Gadopsis > Gadopsis marmoratus. Next base: position 16,336 of record JAVQJF010125212.1, on the reverse strand, counting down.
CCCGCTCTATAGGGCGCTTATCTCTACCTCTCGCAGCAATCTCTGACAGCAAGTCTGCTGTTGTAGTCCGGTGCAGATCTACGTCCTACTCTGTCCACTCCTATCTCCCAAACTGATAGCCTCTGATTGATCTCATCACCTCCCTCATCTATTATTCATGCTACCTTTCATGGCCTGATGGAGGAAGGGCAAAAAGTGGAAAGGAGACACTACCTGTTTGCTGGCACCTCTGTTTGCCTGAAACAAGCCTACTCACAATTAGGAAGTTGTTTATTTATTTATTTTAGCCTTCGGACTCATCCAGCCCAAAACACGTGTTTATAGATTTCCCCAACCTGATTGATCTGTATAATGGAATGGAATAGCTTTGGAATTGCCGCCCCATGGGGGTACACAGACACGGGCACAGGGACAGAGAGACGTGTACTTACGGCTGTTTGGGGAGGAAATTAATGGTGCATTTTTTGTTTTTATAATGTGATTTAATGATGCAATTCGTCTAATAAAAAGAACATTTTTTAACATTTACACGTTCATTTACACATTCCCTCCTTCACAGAGGGAAACCCAGTGGGCCAATACAAACATCTCAGTCCTCTCACCCACTCAGAGCGCTGCAGGCCTTTTTATTGCATTGTGATGGATGATTTCAGTTTGGCATTTTTCACCACCGCGCAACATCCAAATACACCCCCTCCCCATTTGAGTGCATAAGGAGGCCATCCTATATTCACAAAGCCGACATCTAATGCATATTGAGTGTGTTTTGTAAAGGATCATTTGATTGTCTTGTAAATGAAGCTTTGCCTCTCAGCTGCTAATTTAGCCACATTCCATCTCATTAGAGAGGAAGAAGGAGAACAAACGACAAAGGCATTCTCTGAGAAATGAACCCTTTGATTTCAAACAGCCATCACTGCTGCTGAAGCGCCAATGGTTTGAATCATCTCAGATTATAAGGAGTATAGGAGTGCTGCAGTAGTAAAACAAATTTGGAGGGATGAAAACAAAATGCAGACTTCCCTCAGAGTGTCTGGCTCATTTTCTACCTTTCTTTTCCTCTTGTCCTCCCACCCCTCGTCCCCCCACCTTCCCAGCCTGTTCCCTCTATCTCTTTAGAGGATGTGCATGTGTATCTGGTTTCCTGAAGCGTTTAGCACCTTAGCCACAAAACCCGGACAGGAAGCCCACTCTATTTGCAATGTATCAATTGCTCTGAACAACACTCCCCTTACCTCCACCTCCCTTCAATCTACAGCTGGCTCAGCACACACTTCTCACATACCTTCACATGCAAGCACTCAAATTTGCAAATGCGCAGAAGGATTTTTCCTGTAACGTTTAGTTCCATGAATATACTGTAACCAAGCATGCAGTCTTCATCAGCACTAACACCTTGAACTAAATGGACTAATGCATCCCTGTGTACACACAAATACACACACACTAAGACAATCTGACCTTGGCTCCAGTTAGTCCCGGGGTTCATCGTCCGGCCAAGCTGGCAAGTCAAATGGGTCTGGCAGCCAAGACAGCAGCCCCAGCCACTGCAAGGCTGCTGTCATCTGTTACACAGAAAGACAGAGAGAGAGACAAAGGCAGGCAACAGTGCAGAGAAAGAGACAAATAAAGCATTAAAAAGTAAATGTAATACAGACAGGTAATGGAGATAGGGGAGTACAGGCTTTGTGTTTGTCTTTATTTGCTGTATGTGTGAGTGTAAAGGTGTTTGGGCACCTGCATTTTTTGCACATTAGCACAAATGTTTGTATCTGTGTGCATGCAAGTGTGTATATGCCTTCATGCACATGTACACATGCATATGTATATGTAGGTGTGTGTGTGTGTGTGTGTGGGAAAGCAGGAGTAAGTGCCTGAGGTGATGCCTTTTGAAAGGCACTTTAGAAATTAAAGCAGTGCCACTGTTCTGTAATGGGGCTTAAATGATCCAGAAAACACAAGATATATTGAGCATTTAATGAAACACACAGCACACTCCTTAATTCTGCTCCCAGCTTCACCAAATTGTCTGCCAACCCTGCTTTATGCCTAATACACACACACACATTTTTCACATATTTGTTTTATTTATTTATTTCCTCCTGGCTTGTTTTATTTAATCCCAACAGGTTTTTAAAAAAACATATTTCTCTTTTGATAAATACATAAAAGACTATCTCCATAACTACTTTGTAACATTTTTACACATATCTTTTTATACAAATGTATGATTATAGCAATTATTACAGTAATAGGACTGGTGATCATCTGAAATGATTCTGTACTAGCACTTTGGTATTGGTACCAATGATGAACATACGGTAATATATTTTTCATCTGACAAAAGAAGCCCAACTTCTCAAATGTTACATGTTACATGTATAAACTTTATTACCAAAGAATAACATTACAAATGGTCCCAACCGTACCAAACCTTCATGGTCAGCTTTTGGTGCATGGCTGTTTTTATGGATGCATTTTGGTCCAAAAAGATATTGAGGTTTGATATCCATCCCTATATTACAACAATATAGAAACTAATATATTAGAAAGCATTTATTGAAACATTTTGCACTGAATGCTCTGTTCAGCGGTGGTCTTGTGTGGTCAGTTTGGGTGCACACCACATAGTTTAATACAGAAATCTACCTTCCCTATATGTTTCACTGCAGAGAGCAGATAAGCAGTCACTCTGTCTGTGAATGTCCTTTGTGGTTTGGCCATACATTAATAATGTAAAGGTAATGATCTCTAGACTAAAGGCCCTGTCCTGTCTTGCCCCCCATCCCTCCCCTCTGTCTGTCTAGACCGGCCAAAGGAAGAACACAGAAGAGGGTCGGGCAGAAAAGAGGATGATTGTTGGCCAAAGAGAGTGAGTCAAAGAAACAGAGGAATTCCTGGCTGTGCTGTAGAAACAACGCAGGCACTGTTTTGCCTCATTGATTACTTGAGGAAAAGGGGAAGGAAGCAAGGAATCATTCTGAGAAAACATCTCTTCTCTGCCTTTCCTTTGCTTCTGAAGCTGGTCTTGCAGAATGATGGATGAGGAACTTGCACTGTGGCCTCCGATGTCCTCCCCTCTTCCTCTCTCCTTATCCTCCTCCTCTTCCTCCTCCAGGCACACACACTCACACACACACGCACACACACACACACACACGCACACACTCACTCACTCACTCAGATGCAGAGTGTTAGCGAGTGATGGATGGGGAGCTGGCAGTGTGGCAGTAATAGCAGACACCCAGAACTACACTGCCACTTATTCATTTGTCTCCGTATTCACATCTTTATTTATATATCTGTCCCCATACCAACATCTAAATATAGATATACATGATGAAAAATTGAGCTTTTCTTATAAAAAGTGGGAACTCAAAGATTTTGTCTCAACCAAAACATGTGCATGGGCCTTATCATGTACAATATACTCAAATACAAAGGTATTTGCATTGTTAATCTGTTCAGAGATGTGGTATATAATTGTTTGAAGTCCATTTTTTACAGAATGATTATATAATTTACATGTAACCGAATTTAATTTCGTTCAGGTTTGGACGTGGGTCTCTGTCCTCCGAGTTCAGTTTGTGCAGAATGTCAGACATGCAGGAATGATTGACAGCAGGCCGCTTACATGACATTACACATTATTAATCATGTTCGTATTGTTTGAGAGTGGTGGGGGGGAGAGGGAGAACAAAGATGAGACGGAGCAGAAGAGAAGGAAGACGAAGAAAGAGGAGGAAGAATGGGGGATTGGAGGCAAAAGAGGAGGGTTAGAAAGCCACAAATAACTACCATCAATCATCAAGCAGTCAACATTTTCATGTTCATGTTAGAATGGCCTGTTATTGGCAGCCAGGGATCTGTGTGTATAGGGTGTATTGTGTATGTGTGTGTGTTTGCTCTGCCTTGCCCAGCCTGGACTTCTCTCCCTTTCTCACTGTCTTCGCCTCTCCTTAAACTGACGGCATAAACAACAACAGTTGAGAAATCTCCCCCGTCAGCAGGTAGCTGGCAGGTGTGTTAACTCCCCCAGTACCAAATTAGGATGTGCAAGATTGCAGAAATGCCTCGGCTCTCATATCTCCCTTTTTAATCACAAACATTTACATGAGTCTGGATGGAAACCCACATTAGGCCTTAGCCAACGGTTTGCTTTGGACGCCGGGCAAGGCTTCGGATCACACCCAACCCTTCAAACCCTAACTGGGATCTTTGCCTGCTAGCCCGAGAGAAAAACCCCAGGTCAGCCCTCATCTGGGGTGCTGTAACCTACTGATTTATAGAAATGTTTTTGGCTGAAAAACAAGTAAATGTGTTGGAAGCGCATATTAAATCATCCAAATCTCATCTCCCAGGATTGAACTAAAGAACATTTTAAGTGATAGCCTGTGGGATGTTGCATAAAAATCACAAACTTCTCTTGCAGTTTATAGTAATGCGTTTAGATGGATCAAGCATCCAAAAAATAAAGTTGTTTGGGAAAGTCATGCCCCCATGAAGTGATCCGGTTTTCTCTTTTGAAGAAAGTTGTATGAACTTTGTGTGAAGTCTTATTAAAACAGGAATGATACTTTCCTTGTGTTGCTGCACTTTGACTTGTGTGCAAGTGTGTGTGTTTGATATTGTCAAAAACTCATTTTTCCATGTAGATCATTGTGGCCCTGTGGATTATGGAAAAACAACACTAGGGGGTGCTCAAGGTTTGTCTAGCCAACTGTTGAGGCTCACAGCTCCAGGTGTGTGTGTGAGTGTGTAGTGTGTTTGTGTGCATGCAGATGGGAAAGTGTTGTGCACTTGCTGTCCAGAAAGCGATCCAATTTGAAGCCAAGAGTCCGTCTTCCGTTTCTCCCGTTACAAATACACCACATCCTGCCACAAGACCTCTTTATCATTAACCTGCGTCTCTGTTTATGTCACTGAATGGTCAGAGGTTAAGTTTCTTAGTTACAAAGTATTGCGTGATAATGGAGTTAATAGATGAGGGTTTTTTAGGAGTTGGGTCCATCACTTCATATTTAGTTACTTAATGCCATCGAATATGAACAAACTTGCTGAGTGGACATAAGTGAATGCACTAATTGGTTGTTTGAGAGATATCATTTTAGTCTTGCTTAGGCAGTTTCAGAATTAGCAAGATGCACTAATTCTGTCTTTATTGACGCACTCTTTACCCTCTCTGCTTTTGTCCTTTTGCTTCTGCACACACACACACACGCACGTATGCAAGCATGCACCGTTACACTTCAGGAGGTTTGAGATTATCTCAGTTTCAGTACAGCTAAAAGCAGTGTGTAAAAAAAGTAAAAACCCTCCTGCCAGACCTATTAACTCTCTGTGTCGACCATGTTGGGTTCATTACTAAGATTAGGTTACAGACAGTCATTCAGTCATGCAGCCTTTAGCAGAAATGCGCTTTGATTTAGTTCATGTGCAAGTTCATGTGCACATACCTCTGCTGTGGCACACTGTTTAGACGCACTGTTTCTTGCTGTGGCATTCTCCATCTCTGTGGCATCTGATGCATTGGCCTTAGGCACTGGCAACATATTGAAGTCTCTGTGAATTGCAGTTTCATGTTTGTGGCCAGACAATGTGGCTGGCAGGAACAGCCCAGGGCACTACAGGGTTAAGGACAGTGGCATAGTATTGTGAGGCATTTCCACTGCTTCACCACTCCAAATATTTGTGTCACTCTCTGAAGTTTGTGGTACTTTGGGGAAAAATGTCCACAATATATTTAGCCTTTTTCTCTCCGTAGAATATTTCCCCTATAAGTCTTTCAAAGACAAATTTCACTATAAATTGTTTTGTTTTGTCAAGAAACTTGGGAAATAATCCCAGAATTGTAATTCTAAACTCTGCAAAATAAGATATTTTATGTGTGTTTCTAATTTAGATTTTTCATGTAAATTCACTTACTTCTTTGCTTTTCTACAAATCTTTAACAATAGAACATTGTTATGACAAAGTATGATCATGAAAGAGTTCTTTTACAATATATAATGATAGAAATATTTATACAAATGCCCTGGGTTTTCACATTTTCCTTGGACTGGATTATTTCCTGTCTCTCATTGTCAATTGAGAAATTGTTTAATCATAGAACAAGTCATCCCCAGCCATCCAGATGTGTGGCTGTGAGAGTGTGCTGCGCTGATGTTCAGGCTCCAGATGACAGAGACAAGTAATACTAAACATGGATGTGTAGTAGAAATGCATGCATCTGTTCATTGTCAACCTGTAGGGATGTTGACTGATGATGCACCTGACTCACTTTCAGACGACCCCCCCCCCCGCCCCCCTCCACAGAACATGGGGGAAAATCACGGAAACACACAGCCAGATTATTCACCGTGCACCGTTATTGAATATGTGACTAAAACACTGAGAATCGCTCTGGGAAATCAGATTAAAAAATGAATTATTTATAAGGACATGGAATGCCGGTCCGATAAGGCGAAGATAGTGGAAGAATACACCTACAATATACCCCAAACAACATTACAAGTTTGATCATGACACTTCCCACTGTTATTCATTTTTATAATGCTCACAAATGTTCCCCTTTATATTCTGATATTGAAATATGACTCTTGGTAAAATTACATGGTAAAAGTGTTTTATTTTTGTTTAAATTATATTACCTGTATTTTCTCTGCTCCCCCTCCCAAAAAACACACAGTCTAAAAGACAGTTTGATATGTTTTCATGGAAGCTATAAACCCTGATATCAAATCAGTTAAACCACTTTTCTTGCTATTTCTGTGTGAACTCTCTCTGCCGCATGAGTCGCACATGAATGAAATTGAAGTACAGTATATAAAATGTAGATGATAAATGATACATGGGCTTAAAAAAATCCCTTATTATGAATTGGGTAACATATGAGATAGGAATTAGAGTCAAGTATCACTTATTCTAATTTAAGACTTCTTTTCATACAATAAATCTTATTTATTTCTGGAGGAAATAAACATATGATCTAGGACACGATTTAATGAAAACGTATTTTAAAACATACAAGTGATATTGTATACTGGGATGATAAGAAAGAGCTCTCTAATAGAAATAGTAAAGAAGTTTAAAAAAAGCCGATACATTATGAGCAATACTTATTATCTCTCAGCATCAAGACTGCACTGGCATTTACTGTGTGCGATTCTCAGATCCTTAGGCCAGGATGTGCACGGTCAGTTTTTGTGTGTGTAGTTTTACATGCACACACTCCATCCTTCAAATCGCAGATCTCCCTCTCTTTCTTTTAAATATTTAAACTGGATTATTCTCATTTTTAATTGATGTGAAGTTCCTATTTATTTTCTTCTCTCCAAAACTTACATTTTCTTATGCTGGTTGTTTCTGCTTATTTAGTGAAGCGTCACTCACCTGTATCACTATCTTCTGTTTGACATGTAGCGTGCGGATGAGCAGTTGGACCGTCAACTTCACCAGGACTGCAGCTTCGTCACCCTCTTCCGTTTGCGTCTTGTCCTGACAGCTTTTTGGTTTCTGCACAGATATAGATTGCCTTCTATATTTCTGTCTCAGTTTCTCTGTCGTGCTCTCTTTCTGTTCTTTGACAAGCAGCCAATGTGCTGACACAGGGAAGCATTTAGGCTTACGGAGATGTGCCAGAGAAGTCCCTGCCTAAGTGATCACTCTTTCATCTGATCCTTTGCTCTAACGCTATACGGTCAGATATTTTTTTCCATTCATTTGCCTCTCTCTTTCCTTTTCTCTCTCTCTCTGTCGTTTTACATCCTCCCCCTCCTTTTCACTCTGTTGCACACATTTTTGTCCAACTCAAATTCATATTTTTTTTCTTTCTCTTTCTCTCACACACACAGACACACACACACATACACACACACACTCGCACACACACTCCTGGCTTCCAGTGACAGGTGTGGTGCTTGACTCACACTGGCCATCGCAGGTGAATCTGGTAGAAGGAGGTTATGTCAGCACCTTTAGCCCCTTTGAACCCACTCTTCCCATTCTCTCATGAGCCAAAGAACTCATTTGGCCGCCCCCAGGGGAATGCCAGGGAGTTTCCACTATGAACACACAGAGGTGAGGTATAGAAATAATTCACATCTGGAAATAAACCCTCTCCTTTCTTTCCTCACCAGTTCCACTTCACCACTTCTGTGCTTCCCCTTTGCCTTTCTCAGAGAGTTATTTTAGGTGCTATCGCATTAGCAGTTTTACATTTCATAAGTCCCTGAATCAGATGTGGGGTCAGCTGGACATCAGTGTCTGGAAGTTGTGGGTACTTAACAGGGCAGTCTATTCTTACAGTAAAATTACAAAGCAATAAATTAGGCTTTCAGTTTTGTGTTTGTCGTACAGTAAATTATTTTCTTAATTCGAACATTATTGATTATTTTTCATTGAGGCGTACTTCACTGATGTGTTATTACTTTGAACTGGGGGACAAGCCGGATGCAGTCCGTTTTAAGCAAAACAGACTTGTGAGAGCATGTTTGCCTTGTGGACTTTTTCCCCACAGGGGGCATCAGGAGCACGCTGCAGCCCACTAAGATACAACGTCTGCATCAGAGCTCAGGGCTCATGTTCAGCCGTGCTCTCTCTGTAACCATAGGTGTGTGATGCGAGTGGGAGGAAGAGTGGAAAGATGGGAAGGATGAAGGAGTAGTCGCATCAGCAGAAAGTTGTTTTTTTGTGGCCTGGAGATTCTATTTAAAGTGGGGTGGGGGGTGCGGAGGGGAAATGGGGAGGCAGACTTGGAGTGGTCCACAGCCTGGAGAAATGGGGGCAGGATGAAGGAGGGAGTATGGGTGGCAGGAGGGTGGGATGCGCCGATTCCCTCTGTTTTTGGTTTTGATTGAGGTTGGAATGTGTGTGTGTTTCTGTGCATTTGAAGAGGATCCACGAGGGTACCTTGCTGCGTGGGCGCGAATATTTGTGAGTATGCCCATGCTTGTGTGTGTGTGGCTGAGGTATTAATCTTCTTTGTCAGTGGAGCCCAGATGCAGGGCCCTTCCAGCAGCACAAGCCTGGACTCAGCAGTCTGCATTGGGCTCTGGGAAGCAGGCATGGGGTGTAAGTGGGGTTTTTTGGGGGGGAGGGGGGGTGGATGCCGCTGGTTGTTCTGCTAAAGCGGGGCGCTCTGACGGAGAGGGCAAGGGGGACAACACACAGCAGATTAGCTAATGATATTAGCCAGAGAAGACCCTCAGGTAAAACCCAGTGGTCGCAATTAGTGGAGTTTCTCAGAGGTTGCCCTGTGGCCCCAACACACACACACCCCCCTACTTCTGCGTGACACACATAAACTCCAGCAATCACCTGCATTAAGCCCTGATGCAAGTCTTGCTCCGCACAATTATAACCCCTAACCCATCTCTCACCTCCATGTGCTGCCTCCCGAATCTACCCTTTACCCCGCTCCTTCTTCTCCCCATTAACACCGCTCATGAGCCCCCTTCGCTGTTTGCCCACTGTGCGAACAGACGAACTAACACGTTTGCTCTGCGGGAAACGCACACACACAATCACTCAACGGGAGCGAAGCTGGGACTGCAAGAGAGCCGACAGACTCTATTCAAGAGTATGCTGATACGCACAAGTGCTCAAGCACACGCACACACTTTACACACAAAGCTAAAAACTTCAAAGCAGGGGGTGGACGGGATTGACATAACAAGCTGATAAACCTCTTTCTCCTGTTAAGTTGCCAGGACAGCACTGAGAGGAAAGGTGTTGGTGTCTGTTGGTGTTGAAAGATATTAATGTATTAACAATACAGAGTTGATTTCAAGCATATTTAGTAATGATGATGCTGAGCAGAGCACATACTGATGTTAAGGCTCGTAATCAATCATCAAATCCATCTGAAAATCAACTGACTCGACTGATTCACCTTAATCCAATTGGAAGTTTTTAAGCCACTGGTGAGTAATGATTGTTGAAGATTTTCATCTTTATCACAGCATATACAAATAATTTTGCCTGGATGCATGTAGCACACTGTTAACATACGTACTTCTGAAACTATGAATAGATTAATCAATATAATCAATCAAAAAAAAGCAATTTGAAGAGATCTCCATGGGGTTTGGGGAAATTGTGATGGATTTAATAGACCAGATGATTCATTAACACAATATTTGATTATGAAAATAATAGTTGTAGCCGTTAATGCACTGTATGTGCCAAAATGACTTTGCACACTCCAGCATGTTGCCTTCAAACACCACAAAGAGTGTAAGTACCTGCTGATAGTTCTTTAATTAAAACAAAACTGAAAATGCACTTACAAAAGGGGTAAGTGAGCCAGGGAACTGAGGGGGGAACGTCCAGACACGGAGATGGACCACAAACAGACTGTTCAGACGTGGCGTTCACAGACCTTGACTATGCTAACATTGAATATGACGCCACAGAGAACAAAAGAACTGAACACACTTAAATACACAGCACACTAACGAGGCGATGGACCGCAGGTGAACACAAGGGAGCAGGTGAAAACACTTTAACGATCAGGGAGCTGCGAGGGCGGCAGAGACAGGACACAAACGCAGACACAGGAGACCAAAAGCAGGAAACACAAGAGAGGAAACACAGACAGGGGACATAACACATATACCTGCAACACTTTAGATTTTTCTGAACATTTGCTTTACGGCTGGAGCTGCTTGTCGCCTTTCTCTTCACTCGATCAGATCGCCTTTGGCACTTTATGGTATCTGAAATAAATTTGACAAACGCTCTGGGCTACGCCTCCTCGGTGAAGTTGTGATCACCACTTAGAATTACATACACAACCTGGCTTTCCGGTGGCAAGGTGATGAATTACAGGAGCTTTTAAAAACATCTCTTCTGCTCTGACTCTTTCCTGTCTCTCTGGCTTCAAGAAGTCCCCCCCTTTGTTGTCCTCGGCCTATCATTCTTTCAGTTTCTTTTTTTATTCTTCCCTTTTGTTTTTTCACTTGCAAGAAACTGCCCTACGATGGGGTAAAATTATTTCACTGGAATAATAAAGAAGGTTAAATGACCGATCTCTACAGTGTATGTGTGCATAAGAGAGAGAGAGACACTTTGAATAGTCTCCCTTGGCTTGTCAGCTCTGTCTGGTCTTTTATATGGCCTTCCTTATTATAATGCTACTTATCTTATCCGAAAGGCCATCAGGCCGGACAATTAATTTAGGTACTGTATCCCTGGAAACGATGGCTTCCCTCTTCTCGCTGCTGTCCCTCCCTCACTCCCTCCATCTGCAGGAGATTAAACAGAGATTAGCTCTACTTTTCTCTCTCCTTCTGTCCATCATAGTGAAAAATTGCCTTTTAGTCTTCTCCCTTAATCGCACTGTCCGTGGAGCAATCAGACAGGAAATAATGGCTTGGCGTCTGGCTGTGCAGGCTCTCCACTACAATGCCTCACGACTGGATTGAGGTGAGAATGGGGAAGCCTCACATTAATGATTCCTTGTAAGTGTCATCTTTCCAGAAATACAGATAGTGTAAAACTATCGTGGTGTCAAATCTTTGTGGAAATACATTTATAAATGTTCGGCTGCTTCACAGGACGCCCTCTCAAGTCAATTTTCTTCTTGCTTTTGCACTCCAGTTCCCTGTCCTGCCATCCTCATTTGTCGTTTATTCTCGTCTCTGTGAGCTTTTGTAGGAAGTTTATCCCAGTTAAAAAAACGATTGACTTCTACAGACTCTGAAAGAAAAACTAAAAGCAGCGTTTGTTTCTCCATGTGTTTTGATGCCGGTGAAAAGGTATCAAACCACACACAAACATCTGCTCTCTCATGTACCGCTGCTTCTCTCTCCTTCTTCACAAACCACCACTCTTTTCTTCATCATCGCTCAATCTCCTCTACTTTTCTGCTCTTCTCTCTGTTCTCTTGCAGTTTGATTCGGCGTAAATTAATTGCTCCTCATATGGGAGACGGCACGCGATTAGTCTCAATCCTGATAATGGTGTGTGGCTTGGCCGTGGGGAATACACTGCCAATTTCCTCACAGCGCATCTGCCAAATGATTGGTGTTTACACGCCACATCCCCTGAGGAGTGTTTGTCACAACGCCACTTCTTACATCTCAATAACACACAGGAACCCAAGGCAGACGTCACCAAAGACCCACACAAACACACATGTACAGGCATTGATAAAAACGCCCTGCAGTGTATGACATGCTGTGGACAGCGCAGATTTTGCATTTAGAGTACCGACTGAGGCAACTGGCTTTAACTTTGTCATTTTTACATAATCATATATTCCCCCCTTTTCCAAAACAGTTTAACTCCCCTCCTTCAACACCCCCACCTGCCTTCTCCACTCAACCCCTCCCACCTTCCTTCGTCTCTCCTCCCTAACACAGTGCTCCTTCTCTGCTGTCCCATTAATCACCCCTCTCTAATTAACAGGCCCACTGTTCCCAATCTTCCCACTGCTCCCACTCCACACCTGGCCCAGCCCTGCTGCCCAGCAGGCATGCGGCGCACGCCAACACACACCTAGCACACACTGGAGCAGCTGGCAACACTGACCAGCACAGAATCGCGCTTGGAGGAGCAGAATTATAAGAATGGAATAATATGAGTATAGCATTTGAAAAACTTTAGATTTTAACATTGTGTTAAAGTGTGTGGGAGGAGAGTTGGTTCCCTGTCCTCTACTAATCCTCTTCAGGCATTCATTCATCAACATACCCTGCTGTCTAACCCTCGTGACTGACTATTTACTCGAAAATCTCAGTTTCTTCTTTTATGATCCCGCCTCGATCTATTAACTTGGGCATTGGCACCCCATACTGTCCTCCTCTGTCCCTCACACCTTCACCAGTTCGTTGCCCTTTTAAAACTATTAAGACTGTTGTTACGAATAGGGTTCCTCATCCACTAGGCACCGGCAAGATGGCTAACAAATATAATCTGCAATACATAAAATGTACCACTATCCCTCCTACAACCATCACGCCTTCTAAATTTGCTTTATTTAATGCTAGGTCTTTGGCAAATAAAACATTTATTTTAAATGATTTGATAACATCCCATAATGTGAAATTTGTAATTCTGACAGAGACATGGCTAAAACCTGGGGACTGCTGCCCTTTAGTCAAACTCTGCCCCCCCAACTATAGCTATCTGAACTCCCCGAGGTGCACGGGCCGTGGTGGTGGCCTTGCTATTGCTTATAACTTCTTCAACTGTAAACACATTGTTTTTATAAACTTTCAGAGTTTTGAGATGCTTATGTTTCAAATTACTTGTCAAGACCTTGTCTGTTGAATTTCAATTTTCCCGCATCCCAAAGCTTTTTAGCTGAATTCTCTGAATTGTTATTCTTTGTTGTCCTCAATTACGATAGAATTATTATTGTAGGGGATTTTAATATTCATGTTGATGACCCATCAAACGTTTATACCGTAGAATTCTTAAATATCACTGATTCATTTAATCTAGTGCAACATGTCTCTGGCTCAACTCATAATCGAGGTCACACACTCTTGACCTCGTATTTACTCTATGCCTGACTATAAACTCTCTCTCTGTGATAGATCTTGTCTCAGATCATAAATGTATTTTATTTGACTCCTCCATCCAGGCAACTTCTTCAACATGTTATAAACCTGTCCCTCACCTCTGGTTGTGTCCCTGACCAATTTAAAATTGCTTGTGTTCACCCGCTTTTAAAAAATCCTGCTCTCGATCCATCTGTTCTCAACATTTTTAGACCGATTTCGAAATTACCTCTCATTTCTAAAGTGCTTGAAAAACCTGTGGCTGAGCAGCTCCTTCAGGTTGTTGAAGGAAATAATATTTTTGATAAATTCCAATCGGGTTTCCACAAGAGACTGTACTGAAAACTGTTCTTTTAAAAGTAACGACTGACATCCTCATGCAGGCTGATAGGGGTGAACAATCTATCTTGGTTTTGCTAGATATTAGTGCTGCCTTTAACACCATTGATCATACTATCTTGATCAATCACCTAAACAGCTGTGTAGAGATTTCTGGCAAAGCCCTGGAGTGGTTTGCATCATATTAACAGACTAACAGATGATTTTCTATCTCTATGGATAACTTTGTGTCCTCATTTGCTCCACTGTCTTATGGGGTACCGCAGGGGTCAGTTCTGGGTTCAGTTCTCTTCTCCTTATATATGCTTCCCTTAGGACAGATAATCACCCGCTTTGGTTGTATATCTTACCATTGCTACGTGGACGACACTGTCCACTGTAAATGTTTCAGTAAAACCACATGACCATAGAAATATAGACACTCTCCACAACTGTTTAGCTACCATGAAAGACTGGATGTCACTCAATTTTTTACAACTTAATTCTGAGAAAACTGAGATTCTTATCATTGGCTCTGTAAAAATAACAAATAGTATTTTCAGTCTATTGGCCCACTTGTCCCTTACGTCAAACCCAACTCTTGGAATCTTGGCATAATATTAACCCAAAACTGACTTTTGATCTTCATGTTAAAATATTTGTCCAATCCTTTTTTTTCAGCTCAAAAACATTTCAAAACTCAAACCACTACTATTGGCTGTTGACCTAGAAAGACTAATTCACGCATTTATTTTTTCTTGATTTTTGTAATGCCCTTTTCACTTATCTTAGCCAAGCGGCCCTGACACGGGTACAGCTAGTTCAGAATGCATCAGCAAGACTTCTGACTAGGACCTCCTGAAGACAACATATCACTCCTATTTTAGCTGCTCCCAGTGAAATTCAGGATCAATTTTAAGATTATTTTTTAATTACTTTTAAAGCACTAAATGGCTTAGCACCAGCATACATTGCTGAGCTACTTAACTCCTATTCCTCTGAGTGGTCACTTAGGTACTCAAATCAAAAATTGTTGGTTGTACCGTATGTAAAACTTAAAACCAAAGGCTCTTGTTTTTTTTCCGCCATAGCACCAAGATTCTGGAACAATCTCCCCCTTCTATTAGCTCTGCTCAGTCTGTTGACTCTTTTAACAAAACTACTAAAAACACACTTTTTTTTAGATTGGCCTTCTTTTAATTCCTCAGAGTGTTTTTAAGGATGCGGTGGATTTTCTTTTTTATATTAACTTTTTATTTTTGCATTTTATGTTTGTGTTGATGTTTATTATTATGTGTTCTGATGTATTGCAAAGCAAGTTGTAACCGAAGTTAAAAAAGGTGCTATATAAATAAAGTTTTACTTACTTACCTTATCAACCTTAACTTTCTTGTAATAACTCATTCGTTCAACCCTTTCCTCACCCATCCCTCTCTTTGACTCGCATATTCCTCCTTTCCCACCATCTCCCTGTCCTCCCCCTGTTAGTCAGGGTGGCCCGGCAATGCAGTAATGCCATCTGCCAGCGCAGCATGCCCATAGCCTCATGTCCACACACACACACACACACACACACACACACACACGCCCACAGACAGACACAAACACACGCTTGGCAAGGACACCTTCCAGCGCAGGATATACCAATATCCACGCTTCCGCCACCAGATCACCATAGTCCCACGCATTGTGTAACACGCACTCGCACTCGCACACGCACACGCACAGCCCTGATGATTCACACGCTTCATCTGTCTCCCAACAGGGGGAGCCGGGGAGCATCTGCCGGAGCCGAGACAGGAGTCGGAGATGAGAGACTGCTTTTACAGTAAGAGAGGAATCATTACAGCAGTCACATACTGCCTAATCATAGACAAACAGAGAAGATGACCACATGGGTGTGTGTTCTTCACTGACTACAAATGAAGTAAAAGAAGGGAGAGCAAACTAGCAATTACATGTAAATGCACATTTTTGAGGCACCAATCTCTGCTTTTTTTGCGGCCTGTTGAAACATTGCAATACCATACACTGTAAAATAGTTTCAGATGTTTGCACTGCAATAACGTTGGTGGCTGGGACTAAGATATATTGATACAGAGACAAGAGCAAAAACAATTTAGTTGGACTGTGTGAGATGGCAGAAGTTTTCAAGCAAAAAAGTGGAACAGCTGGGACACAGTGCATTAAACATCAGTCCATTAAGTCTTGCTAGATAAAAGAAGTTTTTATGTGTGTGTTTCTTTTTGTGTGTGTGCTTACAATTAAAAACGGGGAAGATATATCATGTTGTAGCATGACAGTAAAAAGTACGCGGCAAAAAGACATGGAGGGAAGTAATGTAACATGCTTTCCCATTGGTTATTTATATAATTTATTTAAATCCTCTCGGTCCTGTTGACATTGAAGAAGACAGAAACAGAATTGATGGGAAATGCAGCAATTAGCAAATGAGCTCTAGGATGTGTTGTTGTTCGAGCTGTGTTTGGTGCTGCATCGGGGTGCTGGAG
>JAVQJF010125173.1:0-21047 GCA_036023855.1 Gadopsis marmoratus | reverse complement strand
AACTTAGAAATGCCTGCTTCACTAGCTCCCAATCTGTTTTCTGGTCAGGAATTTGAACCGGCAACTTTCGGCCTAGTTGCCCACCCATTATTTCTACCTGCCCACCCAAATATAGCAGGTTAGAACCGGAACTGGTTTGTTGTGTGTTTTCTCATTACGCTTTGCCATTTATGTCATACTGCTCGCGGCCCCGTGAAAACTACGACCTGCGGCGCCGTCAGTTCCCGTCCCGCCGCTGTTCTCACACGGACACATTTGACAGCGGGACCAGCGCAGACAGCAGCAGCAGCTATGGCTAAAAGTGATGGATGCGATTACTTTAGGAGGAGCAGCCTGTTTTGGATCGTCGCCGTGACCCTGTCGATGGGATTCTTCACTGTAAATTCATTAAATCAGCTCTAATCCAAAAGTATAACAGAGTGAAGATGAAGACTTAGACGAAGCGTTCGATATTATTTCCGCCGCCGTGTCGCGTTGGTGGAAAACGCCCATCCGGGTCGTGCAGCACGTTGTCAAATATATAATGCAATTTAATTGTCGCGGCAAAGGAGCCTTCGAGGTCACTGCCAAGTGGCCGTTCTGTTGATAACTAATCTGACCGGGTTCATGAATGAACTGCAGAAAGTGGGACCCATCCAAAAATGTCCCTTTGCGCTTACGAAGCACAAAGTCATAGTCCACGTGGACACACCTGACATGGCACAGCAGAGGACAGCATGACATTTAGGTTTTTACTGTGACTTGCTGTCTGTCCTCTCAAAATAAGAATTGCAATTCTTTAGATTTGCAATTAGGCAAATACAAAGCCAGTGAGTGTGGCTTGACACGATGGGACAAAGCGGCCCAACTTGATGTGTTCCACTTTAATGCCACTGATCTAATTGAGGTGAATTGTTGTTATAATTTGTGGGATTTGTTTCAGAACTGAACGAATTCACAACTGAACGAATGGCACGCAGCGTCCAAAAGAAGTTGCTCCCTATTCAAAATGTAACTTCTATCAGTAGAAGGTGTCAAACTGGTTGCAAGTTGAAGCAGATGTGCGTAAAGGTTGGGAAAACAAAAAAATGGATTCCGACGGTGCCATAGAAGATAGAGTCAGGTTCTGCAAAAAACACATCTACTCATTCGGTTTGACATGAGAACACTTAATCCGAACCCACCAAAAAAAAAAAAACACCCAACGTGGTGCAGAACTGATTCTCCTCCAGGACAGCATCAAATGTCATGTCAGTGGCATATTTCACAACAAGGCTGCCCTTTGCAGTGCATACAGCTGCCAAAGAGCCATTCGCACCAGTCACGCTTCTTCAGGACGGCTTTCTGGCCAAATTTCTGTCACGTTATTGTCAGTCTCAACACAAACAAACAGTCCATTAACCTAAATGTCATGTTGAACCAGTCAGTTTAAGGATCTCTGACATTCTGAGTAATGCATTTTTGGCTTAAAGAAGGTAGATTAAGATTATTATTTTACAAAAGACGCATTCTCCGATTGCAGCAGGTGTGTGTATTGTTTTATTGTTACTGCTGAATCACTCTGGTCTGTGTTTGCAGTGCATCGTGTTCGTGCCAGAAAAAATCCCATTTCAGTACCTTGGACCATTTGGCAGCTTCTGCAGATACATTGTGGATAACTATGCTGACATTATGTACAAAGGGTAAGTGATAATAAGTGATCTGAAGCACTGTGCCTTCTGTTAACGGAAGAAATAGTCCCATTGCTTTCTTCCTTATACTAAACACGAGATACACTTACATTTGGCGGTTCCCCCTGGAAAGCTTCGTTCCTGTGCCTGCGGATTGATTGTGCAAAATACAAATAATTTCAGAGCTCGATCTGGAAGACGCCGATGCTCTCGTTCGCGTGTGCTCTAATAAAATTGTTGAGATTTTCCCTAACTAGAGGGAGAGGCAACCACTTCCCAGTGGAGCAGCGTCGGTGACGATCAAAGGATGTAAAATACCCTCACAAGGCTGAAATACACTGTTTAATCAACTGCGGCCTTAACGTTTTTTGCCCATTTACAGATCGTTGCCACCACTTCCACTGGCAGGTAGAGCACTTTGCTAATTAGTCGTTGAAGTCACATGACTGCTGTGGCACCAGTAGAGCGTTAAGTCAGCAATCAAAGGATCGTGGTCTGTTGTTGCCGAAGTCATGTGACATACAAGACAGCTGATGAGCTGAGAGTGTTTTCAGAACAGAGGGCCACTCTGGAAGGCACCATTCAGCCTTTGGGGGTTTGATATTTTGGAAGGGTATTTTTTATTTTTTTTTTAGGTTGTAATGCGATTCCTCCTAATTCAGCTCGCAGTGATGTAGTGGCAGCTGGCTGTTGCTCATCTTCTCCAGAGGGACAACAAAATATGGTGTGACGCTTCACCACTGCCTGCATTCAGAGCTAAAGACTGTAATTACTACTCAAGGATAACGTGTAAATGATCTTTGCTGACTTGTTACTCTGTTACAGGTGGTGGGCCAGCTGGGCTGTCCACGCCCTTGAGGCCTGTGTTGCGTTGAAGGTGTGCAGGTAAGCGTTACAAGGCCCTGATTGTCCACTAGATGGTGCTGTAATCAAATAGTTCATAAACCTGTTCCTCAACCTCAGCATCAGATGCGGAGGTTGAGGAACAGGTTTAAATAACATAACAGATTCTGTTATGAAATTGGGACTCATCAGTTTCATATCCCCCAAAAGCCTCAAAACTCATCTCAAACACTATTCACAGTCCGTATAAACAAACATCCAAAGGCCTTTATTGTGTGTTTTTACATCATGCTTCAGTAAGCCTTATTTTGTGAAAACATTAAATAAGCTATTCTCAAATAGTATTTGTCCAATTTTGATCTTGTGTTCTTATTATATGGGGAGTAAATATAAACCAAACCTTACCAGAAAATTTTTTGGAAGTCCAGAGTACATTGGCAGGGTTTTAGTGGTAAATTATACTAAATGGATGAGTCAGAATGTAGCTTCTAGTTTTGACTTTTGCTCGTTGTTTCCTCTCTATGCCCCTGCAGCAACAAAGGAATCGACAGCACGGCCACTCGCTGCCTGTGGTTTGTCCAAACCTTTCTGTTTGGCTTCGCCTCCCTCGGCCTCCTCATCAAGTACGACCCCAACCGTCGCAAACAGCAGTGACGGCCCGGCAGGAGAAGCCCACAGAACAACCCTGCATAAACCTGGAATCAATCGCTGCCTTGTCTTCTTCCACTGTCTTTCTCTTTGGAAATGAAGTCCTGCTGACGGGGCAGGTGGAGGAAGAGTCCTGAGCCTTTCCTTTTATACTCTTTCTTTTAACATTGAAGTGAATAGTACAATTAGTCTTACTTGGTTTATACTACTTCCTGTGTTGGATATGTATCTTAGTAAACCATCGAAAGCACAGGTGTGTCTTTTTTAATAAATAATAATTTAACGTTTGTATTGATAAGAATATTAACAGAAATGATTTCAGCATTAGTTTTATCTTGATGAATCTGCACCGGGGCTGAATATTTAGTGCAATGCAATTGGCCTGCACTCTCATGATGCGCACATGCAGCCTGAGTGATGGCGGGAGGGAGATTCTGTCTCAGCTGCAGCAGTGAACGTAACGTCAGACCGGTGGGCTGCAGATGGTGCGCTGCCATCAGCCTCACAAGTGTAGGATAAAAATAAAGAGCGCTTCTGTGTGCATTTTAAAGTCACATTTGCCTTTCCTGTACTGAAGTGCTTTGAGTTCAACTTTTTAAAAATACAGACTGGAAGTGGTTATTTTGTTAACACTGCAAAATAAAGAGTGGTTTTCAAACTGCATGAAATGTGTTTTGCCGCATCATTTTCTATTCCTCTGAAAATGCTGTCACTTCATCCCCTAATTTATTGAAACTAAATTAAGAGTCTACAGGCTGTAGACTCTCTGTACAGCTGTACCAAGGCACAGCATTGCTTTGAGCTAAAGGATAACATGCGGATGTTTAGCAGGTGTAAAGTTAAGATTTACTAAATAGCACTGAGCACAAATTGCTGCTGGGGTTGATTCAACTGTCATTAGCTTTGTAGGTGCTGGTCAAACTAAAACTTTGAACTGATGATGGCACTCGATCAAAAGCTAATGAACCTTCAAAGTGAATACAGGTCATCCTGTGGGGAACATGAATATAGACGTATCAAATTTAATTGTGGAAATATTTCAATCAATACCTCAAATGCCAAGCTCATGGTGGTGCCAGAAGAAAAGTCAGGGAATCACCAAAGTCTTCAGGATTCATCCTCTGTGGACTGCAAATCCATCCAATAGTTGTTGAGATATTTAACTCTGGGCCAAAGCAGAGTATCAAGCAACAGACCGACACACTGTCACCTCTAGAGCCCTAAAAACATGAAAATAACATGTATTCCATTCATACATCTAATTTAAACGTGCATTAATATTAATTTGTTGGCCACTCAGGAACAAGCTGTTAACATTGATGGGTTCACTGCTTTTAAGCTGATATGGGAATTTTAGCAAATATTAAACCTGCTGATAAACGACATATCCAGCAGACACAGAGCAACATTATTGTTCGTCTGAGGTCACGTTTCAAGCAACCTGACAAATGTATGTCTAATATTCACTCCCTTTTTCACTCTGTTTTGGTCTCCACCAATGCTCGAGGGAAATGTCTGGCTCTTCAGCTGCTAAATGCTCCACTGTGTTCACCTGCGAGTCGCTAACTTTGTGTGTTTGGTGCTGGGCAGATGGCGTGCAGTGGGCTTTTCCAAGCTTTCTCACTGGAAACAGCTCTCTGCAATGGCTGAAAAAGTCAGTGAGAGCGGTGAGATGGTGCCAAAAAGCTACGGGCCATAGAACCAAAACAATGGATTAAAAGATGCTAAAACTGCCCATAAGAGCTAAGGGAAGCTGCAGAGTTTGGTGGTAATTCTCTGTGGGTCCATCACTGCTGGCAACTAGCAATTATAGCAGCTTTAACTGTTCCAGGCAACCATGAAGGACATAGTGTTACTCCAACTTGGTCTTATAACTGCACATTTTTGAATGTTGTTTAATCACAGCACCTCTCGCAGAAGAAGGTGTTAGTGTCACACAGGTAAACAGTGTGAAGTCGTCAGAATGAGGCTGAACCAGAAGCACTGGGTCATGGTGTCCTCCGCTTATGAACCTAAGAGCATTAGCCCGTCTTAAAACAGCCCAGTCTCCACTGGAGCTGTCTCCAGCCATTAATCAGGGATGGATAGCGTAGATAGAACGTACTTTAACACCCTGCCTCACTTTTACTCATGAGAAATTACACCAACCATCAAGAGAGCCAAGTAGATGGGAAATATTTGAAAGTGTGGATACATTTTCTTCTCCTCTACCTGCCCCCCAAACATCCCAAAACCATGACAACAGGTCATAGAATTAGCCCATTTTTATTTGGAGAACACTTACTTGGATTGACGCTACCATCTCACACAGTATAAATACAGAAATATATACAACAGTTTAAAAACAATATGGATTGAAATATACATATTTTATGCTGGTGGTTTAGGGAGGTGTATAGTGTGTATGAACTTTAGAAAGAGGCCACTAGAGGAGTAAGCCTGCATCTACAGTGTGGGACTCGTACTCTGTGATTAATGGCAAACTATAAGAACTATATTGCTCTTCTGAATGTAGCCTAACCACTCGAGTTTAATTACAGGGTGCTATGATTAAAGAACAATAGCAGCATAAGCAACAGCAGTAATATGAATAGTATTTGTGCTATAATCTCAAGGCTTTTCTGTATACACTTAGGTTTGCTTAACAGCCACTGTCTTAATGAGATTCCTATAACAGGGTTCATATTATATCATAGTAGCGTATGTTACAGGATGTGTTTGCACGTCATCTCACGTTTTACGAATATGTCATTTCCTCTTCTTTTGTTTTAGTTTTCTATTACGAATACAGTCCGTGTTCATGTTGTTGTTGCTGTTGTTGTTGATCACCGGTCCTGCCAGCATACAGAAGGGTAGCGCTCACTCAGTGTCCTGCGCAGCTGAGTGCTCTGTGTCTTATCGCTGGTTTCCACCACACACTCCACCTGTCAACACACAGCGATACAGTTAGCCCTCAGACATCACACCCACGCGCGCACACGCAATAGAATTAGGCCAGTGAGCGGTCTGTCAGGTTATTATGCAACACCTTTCACCTTTTGACACTGCTGGGGAATTAACGGAGCCAATTTGTCCATGTAGGCCGCAGAACCAGGAGACAATGAGACAGTTCTGCCTGTTTCCAAAGCAATTTAACAGTTTCATTAAGTTAAACCAGAGAGAATAAGGCAATTCTAGGAAACAATTGAAGGAGTTATTTCTTCCTTCAAAAGTGACATAGTCTCACTTTAAAACCTTATTCCAGGATACATTTTTTCAATGCTTTGGTTAAACATTACAATACCACACCTTTATAAAGGTTTAATGAAGTGTAACTTATATTTGTATTCTTGGTTAATAAATAATTTTTGAATGGTGTTTATACTGTATTTTCTATTTGGTTATAATGCAGCTTTAAATATCCATGAATAAATACTCATGGGTTTATCACTTTCAAATAGGCCACCAAGTCTGCATTTATAAATGTTAATTAGTCATTAATATTGAATTTTGATCCATCAAGTATGGAGCTGTTGCAGCCCGTTTCCAGGTATGTTTCACAACCTGGCAACCAGAACATTATTCTTTTTATTGGATTATAACTGATCCATTAAGTGTTACTAAATTAATTTTAAATTATTAACAGTCATTAGTTACAACTTAAAAAAGTGTGCCTTATTAGAAAGTAGTCCCATTGGTTATTGCCATGTAAATACAGGCCTTCTCCAGGCACAGCCTAAATATCTCTATATTTAACTTGATTTGTATTTTTGGCCCTCTTAGTAACACAATTTTGTCCTGCCAACTCAAAGCCATAAGTTCCATGGAAGCGAAAGAAAAGTAGATGAGCGGATTCAAGAGGAGGAGGGAAAAGAACGAGGTGAAGAGGAGTGATTAGTCACCAACCTTTGCCTTGAAGAGGTCTGACTTGTCACTTTGTCTCCGATGGCAGACGTCCAGCAACCTGGGAGGAAAAAGACAGAGAGAGCAGAGAATTAAAGGCGGCACCCAGGGACATTCACCCTGAAACAGGCTCGACGTCAGCATGAAACAGCATGGTGAATGATCTTTAAATGGACGGGCGTTGACCCTACCTGACGTCCTCTCTGGACAGGACGTTCAGCAGCTTAGCCATGTCTCCTGGCCATTCTCCCAGCTGCACAGAGAACTTACTGACCCGATCGTCCAGCACCAGGGCTCGGTCCACACACTGCCTCACCAGCTCCAGCTCCATGTTAGCGCTGCTCACCACTACAGCGACCCTACAGCACACACACACACACACACACACACAGAGGGAGTCTTGTTTCATCTGCAGCCAAGCGGATTAGCTCTGCTGACATCGCAGTATTGCCAACATGTCAGCTTTTCAGGCATAAAGAAAAACGTCTCAGCCCTCAAAATTAGGACTATATTTAAAATGATACGGAGTATTTTTACATTGTTTAGAAAAACTAGGCCTCATACAAACAAGAACACATTTGGTTCTTCTAGAAACACGAAGAGGAGTGCTTCCCAGTAGTTAAAAGATGTTCACCTATTCAGACCTTTTTAAAAAGACGTTCCCTGCAGGGCTGAGTTAGGTTCAATAAAATCAACAACTCTGACCCACTTTTTGCCTCTCAGTTCTGGTAGTTGCCCGGCCAAGATGGCAGCCAGCCCCATGGCTCCCTCGGTGTCCACGGTGGAGCGTTCAAACTCCTGAAATCGCAGCATCGCCACCAGAGAGTCCTCCTCACTGTGAGGCAGCGGTGATGAAAGAAAAGAAAGTTACGGCAGCCTTTTCAATTGAATTCCACAACACGGAGAGGATTTCCACAGTCCACTGCTTTTTAAAATGAGATTTGATATGAGAAGATTTAGTCTGACATGACCCATTTTTGCATTAATGCTTTCAAAATATAAAGATGGCTGAATTTGAACACAGACAGTAGGCCATATTTATTCACTCAGTGGCTATTTGATTTTTGTGTAAAACCATTCAAATGAAGCTTGAAAGTGTAAATGTGCTGTGGGGAGGCAGTACCTGACAGAGATGACTTTATCCACTAGTTTCTTTGCCAGCTGGAAGGTGTTAACACCCAGCGAACGCTCCACGAGCTCTGAGAACAGACAGAAGAGCAACATATGTTCAGTTGCTGCTGGCGAGAAATTAAGAAGCCACGTGAGCTTCTAACAGAAGAATGTGCAGATAATGTCGAGCTCCATACAACTGTTACATGTCTGGAACCAGAACCGACTAATAACTTTGAACTGAGTTTACCTCCATAGAGTTTCTTATTGGGGTTGCCATGTATGCCTTTGGCTGGACTGTCAGTTTTCAGAGATTGAAGCAGCAGAGGGAAACCTTCTGGTTCAATTCCCTGTTGAAGGAAGTCCATTCGGTTTATAATTAGAGTATTTGTATATTTCCATCATATAACCACATGTATTTGAGACTAAGAGCACTTGGACACAATGGTGCCTTAAGCTCAATGCTAACATGCTCACAATGACAATGCTAACATGCTGGCATTTAGCAGGTATAATGTTTGCCATGGTTGCTATTTTACTGTAGCTTGTTAGCATCATGGCTGTCCCTGGTTAGCATGCTAACATCTGCTAATACGTACCAAACACAGTACAACTAAGGCTGATGGGAGTGTGATCAAATTTGTATACTCGGCCTACAGGCTGCATTTCAGAATAAAATGACTCCCTTGCAGCCTCCTGCCCACTGTAATTACATGTGCTACATCTTCAATACTAACAATAATTAAATGTGAAACCTTAGTATGATCACTGTAATGAAAACAGGAGCATCTAATGGTAGCATGGGATTCATTACCAGGATGTCAAACAGGATTTAATAAAATGTAAGATTACATTTATTTATACAAGAAATGGAGAAGCCAAACAGGGTCCTGGTTTTGCTCCTAAAGATGTGATATTGATGGAGTGCGATATCCACCCCGAATTATTTGTAATCAGAGGATATGTGCTGCTTTATTGATTACTTCAGATCTCTATCAGATGATATAATTACGTATAGCTATCTATTGTACTAGACAGGTTTTAATGATCATTGCGTTGTTTTGTCTCAGAT
Organism: Gadopsis marmoratus; assembly: GCA_036023855.1. Classification (NCBI taxonomy): domain Eukaryota; kingdom Metazoa; phylum Chordata; class Actinopteri; order Centrarchiformes; family Percichthyidae; genus Gadopsis; species Gadopsis marmoratus. Next base: position 11,843 of record JAVQJF010125173.1, on the reverse strand, counting down.
TGTTGAGTCTTATGGTGTGTACGGATGTCATTTCTTTTCTTGCTTGTATTGTGCAAACTGTACATTATGTGGACCTCAGTTAGAGTAGCTCTTGTTATTTATGCAGTAGCTAATGGGGATCTAAATATAGAAATCAATCAAATCTAGCCTTAAGCAGCCTCTTTGTTAGCTTTTATAGCCTAATGGTCACTACTGGGACAAACTTGGCAGTAAATTTGATTGATCAAACACAGGGATATTTCTTAATGATTGTAAATAGAAGTGCTGGGCTATTCTGTTTCTCCGGTGTAAACAGAGCTGTCAGATTCTCTGTGGGCAGACAGTCGAAAAAGGGAAAACACGTTAGGTGCATTATGCCTCAAGGACATAAAAACCTGGATGACCTGCAATTTTCTAATGTTAAACTCAGACAAATCTGAAGTTATTGTACTTGGCCCTGAACACCTCTGAAACACATTATCTAAAGATATAATTTCTCTAGATGGCATTGCCCTGGCCTCCAGCAGCAGGAATATTGGAGTTATCTTTGATCAGGATCTGACCTTTGGCTCCTATATAAAACAGACTTCAAGGACGGCCTTTTTTCACGTACATAACATTGCAAAAATCAGGCACGCCCTGTCTCAAAAGATGCAGAAAAACTAGTCCATGCATTTCTAATGTCTAGGCTGGACTATTACAACTCCCTATTATCAGACTGCTCCAATAAGTCCCTTAAGACTCTCCAGCTGATCCAAAATGCTGTGACACATTTACTGAACCAGGAAAAGAGATCATGTTTAACCAATATTAGCTTCTCTACACTGGCTCCTGTAAAATCCAGAATAGAATATAAAATCCTTCTCTTCACCTACAAAGCCCTTAATGGTCAGGCACCATCACATCTTAAAGAGCTCATAGTACCCTATTAACCCACTAGAGCACTGCACTCCCAGCATGCAGGGCTCCTTGTGGTTCCTAGAGTGGGAACCATAGCTTTCAGCTATCAAGCTCCTCTCCTGTGGAACCAACTTCCAGTCTGTGTATGGAAGACAGACACCCTCCTCACAGTTAAGAGAAGGCTTAAGACTTTCCTCTTTGATAAAGCTTATAGCAGAGCTGACTCAGGTGAGCCCTGGGCCCCCCTTAGTTATGCTGCTATAGGCCTAGACTGCCGGGAGACATCCCATGAATTCACTGAGCGCTCTCTCTCTCTCTCTCTGTCTGTCTCTCTCTGTCTCTCTCTGTCTTTCTCTCTCTCTGTGGAGTCTGGTTCTGGCTGCTACTGTTATTATTAGTGTAGCTGTTGTTGTGCTGCTAATGCTATTGGTTGTTTATTTTAACATCAGTAACATTGTAACTGCCATTGCTTTACATCTGTATGTGGAATTGCACTGTGCTACTGTGTTTTCTCTTTCGTCCTGTTCTCACACTACCCCTACCCCCCCATATCTTTTTTTCTCTCTCTATCCAACCGGTCGAGGCAGATGACCGCCCACCCAGAGCCTGGTTCTGCTCGAGGTTTCTGCCTGTTAAAAGGCAGTTTTTCCTTGTCACTGTCACCTAGCACTTGCTCATGGTGGAATTGTTGGGTCTGTACATATAGACTTGCTCTATATTAACAAGTGCTACGAGATAACTCTGTTATGATATAGCGCTATATAAATAAAACTGAATTTAATTGAATGTATTATGGTTAAGTTGACAGTGATATACAGATATTTCAAAATTCTGCCTCCATTACTAAAATCTTACTTCTGAGCATCTACTCACTATGACAAGAATGCGCGAGTTGAGGTGTTTGATGGCGGCAGCTGTACCAGCCAGTAGACCATACTGTCCAGCCGCAGGAACGACCACTGCATCCAGTTTGGGCACTTGGTCATACATCTCCATGCCCACAGTGCCCATTCCTGCCAGGTACGCTGCACTTTCATCTCTGGACATCAGAAAGCAGACAGAGAGAGTAAGAACACATCAGGTGAAGGTTGTTTCCTTGGTTATACCCATTCTCATCTTTGCGCCTTCAGTGTCTCTGCAGTGTCACGTGCACAAAGATAGCAGACTGTATTTCAGCAGATGAAAGAAGTAATACACTCTTCTAAGTTATGAAAACCATGGAAAATTGTGGGACAAACTTGATTTCAACTCATGACCAACTACCATTACAGTATGCTAAAGTAACACAACCCCTGATGCTCAGCGTGTGCCATGGCTGTGTTTGAATGAAATGGCCCATTCACTATTTAAATCGTGTACTTTTCTGTGGAAAAGTGTGAGATTTGAAGTGACGCTTTTGTGAGGATTATGTGAGAACATTCTTCTTGTTACAATGGAAAAATTTCATTCATCACGAAAAGGTAAATACTGGGGAATAACTTCATGATTCTTCTCCAATTGTGCTGTTGCTACGCTCTGTTGTAGCGTTCACCATTTTCCTGTAATTGCCACCTGTGGCCACCATTCGCCAAGACTGCCATAGACTCGCTATATAAGCATAGTCCGCAGATTTAGCATTGCTCTCCTACAACACTGTCAAACTCATCTTCTAAGTGTTGCTGAAGCTTTAATAGCTTTAAGACTATTTACTTTCTTTGTGCATATTGCAAGCAGGTGAAGTTAGGCCAGAAACCCCCACTCTATATTTTGTCATGTCATAACAGGAAAATCACAGGTGTAATTAACAACATTAACAGAGTCGTGGTATAGTGCACAGGGCTCACTGTGTTACAGTGTTACTAGTGCATTTCCTGCTGACAAGACAACATTTCTGCCTGTCAAATTAAAACAAAACAGCATGTTCTTTTCTTGAAGAATATACTTTGAGTACGTTGTAATTAAGCATACACTTTCTAATTATCGGTTGCAGTACAGAGAGACATATTGTGACCTGTGTGAGAAATGTTAAAGTGAGTGTTGGTGGGACTGACTCTTCCAGGTAGAGGTATCCGTTCTCTTTGGCCAGATGGCAGGCGTGGTTCTGGGAGTCCTGACCAGTGCTGCCATAGGAGATGACCATGGCGCCGTAGTCTCTGTAGATCCTGAGGCGAGGCGAAGAGCAGCATGATGGCATGATGGCAAACACGGGGATCTTCAGCTCCACTGCATGGTGAGCCACGGCCATGGAGAAGTTACAGTCAGTGGCCACGATTACACCCTTCCTCTGCTGCTCCTGGAGGGACATAAATGCATGCTTTCCATATATTCATATATCATAAACATGTAAACATCAATTGATTTTGTTGAAAAAGTGAAATTTGCATTTCCAGTGTAACAACAAAAATGTTTTACAGAGGGTTATGATTACTTCTTGGTGAATTGCTGCTTTTACACTTTTTGTACAGATCAAAAAAAGATATAATGTGTTAATTATTGAATTTCAGAGATACCTATAGGTGGGTTTTGGTACCTTCAGACAGCCAGCTGTTTCCCCCTGGCTCCATTCTTTATGCTAAGCTAAGCTAACCTTATGTCTAAAAAACAAATATGAGAGTGGTATCGATCTTCCCATCTGACTCTCTGCCAGTAGGTGAATAAGCAGACTTCCCAAAACGGCAAACTATTCCTTTAAAAGGCTTAAGAAATACACAATTGATGTACTTCCAGGTGCCAAGTGACACTATGATATGATGCACTGAACCAGGATGAACTCTTTTCTTGTCATTGTTTAGGGTAATTTCTGGCCTCGAACGCGCTACGTGGAGTGCACATACACAATAAAATCATCAACTTCAAAGTGATGATGTATGTAACTGTCATTAGCCAGTGATTCTCAAAGTTTAGACCACAATTCCCATAACCCCTGATGCTTCCTGTCACAGAGAAGATGATAAATAAGTTGGAAGTCAGTCTTCCATCGGTCTACTCCATCAGCACTTGTCCTCGCCAGAAACTAAAAGCAGCTTAAGCTCAAAAACAAACACTTGCCGTTAGTCTACAGCTACCGTTGACAATGACTGAAATGCATTTTACTTCTCTCTGTTGTCTGAGAGAAATCAGACTCACTTGCTCGTAGACACACATGCAAAGGGGCATAGTTCCAAGCCGGTGTCCACTTTCTTTTGTCACTACAGGTCAGTAATGGTCAGTTAACACAGGTGTGTCTGCATGGACGCACAGATTGTAGATCACACTAGCTGTGACCCGACAGACAGGAAGTGATCATCATCCTCTCTCTCTCTGCCTTGTTTTACCTGTGTGAGGGAGGTGAGCAGGTACAGGACTCCTCTCTCCTTCACAGAGCCGGTGTAGTGCAGGTGCTCCTTCTTCAGGTAGATCTCCATCCCGTACTGTTTGGACAACCTGGAGTACTGTACACAAAATAAGAAGCAGCGCTTTAAGGGCAGCTCTGCGTTTAATCTGAAGTAGTGGTAGTTTAGTAGTGGTGTTTAACTGGACTGCATTACATTGAGAGGAGTTCTTAATGAAACATGAGGGTGGAAGACTATTGGAAACACATTTCAATATAAATCAGTTCAGTACAAAACCACCACTAAGTTTGAGAGGTCAGAGATTACCCACCCCTTTCTTTCCCACCACATCAGGTCATGCTATGCTAGTGTACCGTGCAGGGTGTCTTCTGTATCACTGTCTGGATCCTGAAGGCCGCGGCGCTGATGTCCTCAAAGCGGAGGTACTGGGTAGGAGGTCTGGGGATGATCCTGAACTCGCTGACGCGTCTGGTTTTGGGGGGCTCCATGAGCATGATCTCAGGACCACCCACCACTTTGGTGTCATAGACCTTCACATCCCCATTGAGAAGATCCTCCTCACCAAAGTCCTTCAGCCGCTCTGGTTCAATGAGGGTGGGTCTGCGGCCTGCAGTGCCGTTACTGACGAGGCCGCATTTGTAAGAGCCACCAGGCTGACTGGGGCCCAAACGCAACTCCTCTCTGGGAAAGAAAGATGTTAAGTTTAATTTTCAAATCTGTTATCCTGCATTTGAGGAAACTGACCTGCACGTTTGTAAATGACAGGTTGGACTACACAGGTTAGACTAGGTGGGACATTTTTACATACTAGACATCCTGAATCCTTTGAAGCTAACATTTTCACTGTGAGCTCTGGGAACCCCAAGGAATCCTTAAAGGATCATAAAACTCTTTTGCTTGTTACATACAGTAAACCTTATATTACTGGCAAACATTTTCCAGAGCACAGAGTTTTTTTTTACATGTTTTATTGTGCTTCCTAGATTTTCACTGCAGTATTAAAATCATTTTACAGATACTTGAACCTTGCCTGAGATTTAACCCATTACAATGAACATTATGTGCAGTTTTATTTTGTCAGACTTGTGTTGTTGTTGTTGCTAGCTAAGTCACGGGCCGCTTTGAAAAGTCACAGGAGGCTGAGACTCTAGATTCATTTTGCACTACTAAGTAAGCAGGGCTGAGCCCTGAACTCCCCTTAATTATTCTGCTATAGGCCTAGACTGCCAGGAGACTTCCCATGATGCACTGAGCTCCTCTCTCCTCCTTTCCTCTTGAATTTAATTGAATAATTATGTTGGCAGAGTGAAAATAGAAAGAGTTTTGTCTGTCAATTTGAGTCTCAATTGGACATGAACCAGAATAGTAACTAGTGATGTCTATGTGTGACCTCCAGCAGACAATATTGGCGAAACTCTTCACTGAGAAAAATGTTTTTGATGATAGCATCTAGTGTCATCAGTATACAGTATTAGGGGTGCAGGAAACCATGGTCTGTTAACTTGCATACCCACCCCACACACGACTCATTCATCAAATTCAGATTACACCAAAACTGCAATTCAGACATCACTGTTAGAGCCGCCAGTCCTATTAACATTTGGGTTGAAGTGACACTTTTACAATGTTTGAGTTTGGTAGAATGTTCCCGAGCTGATGTGATTGAAATTGAACAGAACTCAACCCTGCCATGACATTACCGTACGTGAATGTAGCCCTCAATCTAAGATGGATTGATTCACCTTTCACTTCAACCCAGCTTCCACTCACTGTGACAGATTACACCTATAAGTCAATTTATGATTCATTGGGTCACTCTGCTCTTCGTTTTAGGAGACGATTACAGCTGCAATTTAAGCCCAAAGGCAGGACAGGGTCATTTATAATAGCTCAGTAAATGGGCATGGAATAGAATCAAACAGTACAATTCATTTAAATAGATCAATTTCTTCCTAAATCTACTGAATCCTACCTTCGTTTCTGAAATGACATTGCACAAAAGTGTATTGAACATCAGACTCAATTGTGGACGTATCTCTAACCCCATAGTTAATTAGTAGGCTTTTTACACAGTATATACATAATAATAGGATTACACCCTTTGGAGATTAACCCTGTCGCTTAGCCAGTAAAGCAGGTCACAAATGGTTAATAGCTAAGATCGAAACTTTGAGTAAGGGTGTGCAGTGGATCTAATAAGCAATCAGTTGTGTGTTTGGTTTTTGTAGCCTGCCAGATGGTAGGGGCTTGCTGCATCATGATAGTCCAAACAGGCCTGAGTAACTTGAGGAGAGTAGAGCAAAAAACGAATCCAGTGCTGAAAGTGCTATATGTGCATCAAAATTTCCACCAGGTGGAGCCGTTCTCCAAAACCAACTCTGAATCTGCCAGCAGTCTGCAGAGAACATCCCAGTCTATTTCTATCACGATGATGTGCCATATACAACGTCATGACCTTTCACCTCGTCCCCGGGGTCCATTACTGCCCTCTGCCCCACTTGTCAGTCACTTTCAGAATGTGATTCAGGCCCACCGTGTGCTCTTAACGCAGCCGTGAATAGAAGAGTCCAAGGGTGCACCTGTCATTAAGGTGCTCTGGTTCAAATGCAGAGTTCAAAAACAACATCAAAGGGGGGACTCGAGCAGCACAGCAGCCAGTATCAAGCCTCAAAAAGCCTTCTCAAAGGAGGAGACGAGGAGATGAGGTGGTCAAATTGTCAAATTCTGTTGATTCAGAAATGGCACACAAAAACAAAGGAAAGGGAGGATGAAGCAAAAAGCGAAGGAGACTTTTCAGCTCACCAGGCTTTCATCATTGCACTATCGCAGGTTTTTAATGTCCTTTTAAAGACTAAATGCCCTAACTGGCTGCTTCACCGCTTCCTTTTCCTACTGGAACAGTGTTCCTTTGGGAAAATAGAATAATGTCTCAGAGTAATATATGACCCTGTTTGTTGATGTTGCATTATAGTAAGTGTGATTCTGTGTCTTTCTGTCATTCAGGCCCGAGTTCGGCTACTTTCTTTCATTCAGTCCGCTTTGATTTAGCCTACTTATGGACAAGTAGCACCACAAGGCATGGATACTAACACCAAAGTACCTTTCTTTCGATTTTCTTTCATGATTGAGGACGTGCCTGTCCAAAAATGTTCCGATGTATTAAATCCTGACAATCATGGTGTTCTATCTTGGCTATGACAAACACAGAGGACATATTTGCAACTTCTTTTTGGCCAAGATGGAATGTCATTTATATATTACACAAAGTGGTGGATGCATGAACAGCCTACCTCTTTGAATTCTCTCTTTCTTTCCCTGTGAGAATTACCTGGGGACGAAGAGGAGAACGAGGTAGAGGACCAAGCGAAGGAGAAAGTCTACCAGGGCTTGGAAGTTTGGGAGTAGCTCTCCTCTACAAGGAGCAGGAGCTGAGGAGAAGGAGGAGGGAGGAGAAGACGGGGAGGTGGAAGAGGAGGATGCCATTTCTTCTGGGGACCCGGATGGTGCGGGAGATGTTTTGGGCAGAACCAGCTGAAGAGAAAGATGATTGTCGGAAGGGAGTTCGTGCAACCTTGATTTGAGGATTGCAGCAGCCAAACATGGATTTGGCAGACAAGTGGGCGGTTGTGTTGATTTCCTTTTGTGATTAAGGTGAGGAGGAGGTGGCAGAGGAATAGATTGGAGGTCTGAGGGTGCCTTTGTTAGGGTAGGCTGCAAAGAAAGTGGAGGAAGAGGAGGAATGGAAGCAACGGAAGAAAGAGGCACTGAGGCCGTGGAAGTGGGAGCCGTCTCCAAACTCTGGTCAGAGGGTAAATCTGTTACTACGGGGCTGAGCTGGTTAGGGGAGAGGTCTGGGGGATCCAGGGGGCTACATGTTGTAATTTCCCACCTCTGCCAGAAGGGGTCATTCTCCTCGCTGTCTTTTAGTGCAGGCCTGGGTGAGTACAAACGCTCAAGTCGCTCGCTCAAGTAGCTCGAGTAGAATAACTGGGCAGCAAAGTTCATCCTGGTCGAAGCACTGTCCTCCTACAGTGCAACAAGTCTCTGTACCTGAATCCCTTTCCTGCTCCGGCTGCTGTGGTGTGTCCGAGGGATAAGAGGACACTGACTGGAGCTGCTCCCACAGCGTAACATCCCCTGCCACAACTCCCTCCCCCTTTCCCTGCCCAGGGGATATTTAAGAAGGGATTACCCAGGGACACATGCATGGAGGCTCTGCAGCGTCTCTCCAGTGGCATGGCCCCTCCCAGGGCTCTATTGGGATTGGGATTACTTCCCTTTTATATGACGTAGTGCTAATCAGACATCTAAGGAGATAGATGCAGACTTAGGCTTTATCTAGGGAGCAGTGATCTGGAGGCTCAACCACACAAAGGAGACGGAAGGAGGATCAGAAATGAAAGAAAGTAGGGTGGTAAGTGGCTGGAAGGGTACAGATGCAGGTTTGTGTCCAGAGAATTGCATTTGCAGGATCTGATAACTGTGAACAAAATGAGCGAGAACGAACCCTGAGTAACTCTCACGTCTCCAATTTCCATATCGAGAATCCAGGTGCATGGCACTTCACCTCAAACTGCTCTTTCTGAGATACATAGAGGGCAACAGTAGACACTGTTCCGCTGTCAGATGTCAGCACTCAGCAGGCAGTCCAGATCCTATTCATCTCTGATCGGATGTCCAACGCGTTCCTCAAATCTGACCTGATGAGTGACAGGGGTGCCAGCATTCAGTGGCAGGCTCCTTCCAGATGAGGTGTATACCCTAACTCGGATCACTACAGCAATGTGTATAATCAGAGATCATCCCTTTAGCAGACATGGCTCAAACTGTATTTGCAGGTAAACCTGTGCGTAGTGAGTGGAGTGTTAGATGGGTGGAGTTTGCTGCCTCGGCATAGTGCAGAAGTGTCAGTCACTGCTGATGACATTGCACCCAGATCTGCCCCAGCAGATCTTATTGACAACTTTTAAGCTGATCTCAAACATGAATTTGTGTCATAAAGTGAAATTAAAATAGACCATTGTTAATGACAGATTATTTTTCATTGTTTGCTTTGTTGGTGAGATACAACAATTGCTAGTCTAGTAGATATACTAAATATCCAAATTCTTTGCATAGCTCTGACCAGTCCATGGTAAGCAGAAATGCATGGTTAGGGCCTCGGCATGCCTGTAGCTTTTGCATAGTCATCTAAATATGTCTGAAATTCGCCCCCCCCAGACTTCTCTGATGTCAGAATTGGCAGGTCTGCATTTGGCAATTTTTGTTCCATTCCAAAACCAATAACCCGACAACCATTCCCACTTCATGCAGCAATTAAGCAGGATTTTAACTTTCTTCTTTCAAGCTCCTTATTTGATTATTCACACATCAACTTCACTATCTGTGCGTACAACTGAGTGCAACACACTGATTGCCTTCGAGCAAAGACTGAGCACTGAGACTGTACAAAAAGCATATTCTACAGATGGGAATATGCCCGGGGTGCTGTGTCTGACCATTTCTGTAACCTTTTTACAAAACCGATGATCTGACATTCACACCCGCTTCACACTGCGGTCATCTGTGCTGAGGTGACAAAGGAGCCAGCCGGGGTTTTGAGCTTCTCTCTCTCTGCTCCATTTCTGTCACTCTTCATGTGAACAAGTGCAACACGATGGAAGTGTTCCAGGAGAGACTGTCTGAAAGTGTTCACTCACTTCTGATCGAAGCATAACCCAACGCTAATCATGGTAAGTTATTGCAAGCAACTGATACTAACTATTCAAACATGCAAATAGTTCTTAGGTGACACATGAAATAACCAGACAACTGGATAAAAGGAACTTTATGTGGCAGAAGAGATCTGCATGATTTAATGATTTAATGCATGATGATTTAACTTTGATTGCTTAGACAAAGTGAGTGAACTTAGCCAGACAGCTGAAGTTATTACAGCATAGAAAATGTCTCAAAGTAATGGATGAAGAGGATTTGTCCACAGACATTATACATTTACAGAATGTGAAAAGAAAACGAATACTAACTTTCAATATCTGAACGATTTATCTTCATATTGGATATTAAATATACAGCACTGTATGGTGAAATGCAAAAGTCCTTTCAGTCAAGCTGCAGATATTTGATATAGCGCAACAAATCTTCAATGGGATTAGGACACAGTCAAGGGAAACCAAAGGTCAACTAATGACTTGTCTTAAAAGCAGAGGGTGGAGCTTTGTTTCTTTTGATGGAGTCACAGACTTCACACACACAACCACACACCTCACCCAAATAAGATTTAGCGCCTTAAAAAGTGGCAGGAAGACGGCGCTTGCCAGGGGCCAGACACGTACAGAGAGCTGAGCTCACTTCTTGGCAACAACAAGGTTTAGCGAGGTCCACGTTCGGGTGAAGTCTAAATAACTGGTTGGCTGGATAAAATGATGAAGGCTAGTGTTGAGGGTCTCCTTCATCTTTCCACGTTTGTGAGGACATTTGGCCCTCGTAACGGCTGGCAGGTATTACACTGAACTGAACAAACAGACATATAGACAGCACAAAGAGGAGGACTGGACAGAAATAGACGGTGAGAAGGTGACCCCGCCTCCCTCAGTCTGTCACACCGCAAATCAGTGTCACCTCATGATCCTCTGGCTCTGTATTCGTGTGGACACTCTGTGCTTAAACTAACATTCCCTACCTGAAGGGTGAGGGGTCACAAGATGAACTTTGGCACTTCTGACTACACGTTCGTGTGATATTATTTGTTTAATCCATTCTTATGAAAAAACAAATCCATTTGAAATGAATCCTCATTTCTATGCTCCATGTTAAGCTCTCTCCATTTTCTTGAAAGTAGAGTATAAATATGTTAAAGCGCTATGACAGCTTGTCATGTCAAAGATAGCATGTTGGCACTGCCCACATCTACAGAAATGTCTATCAATGCACACTGTCCCTGTTACACAAACCGATAAATAAATAACTCATTGTCTGCATAATTCATAAAATAAATATAAGAATGAAATAGCAATCTGCTAAGGAAAAACTAACATCTTCATTTTTAAGAACTTCTGAATGTCATATTAGACAAAGGTTTCTTTCTTGTGTGATGGTTTGTGTATCAAAGCCATTGTGACAGTATGAAATTATTATTCTTTTACTTGTGTTTTGTTCCTTCAAATGTGATTTATTTTTTCGCTTTGCCCAAGAGGACATGAGAGTTTCCACTGACTTTGGTAAAACTACAGTATAAATCAATGACCAAGAAGGTTCATGTGAGATTTATACTGTAATTATTGGCACAACTGTTTCTTTTCCTTGGTCCTCGTCCTGTTTCTCCAGTTTTTATCCACTGACAGATAGAAATGTCTCTAACCGTCTTCCATCCTTTGATCCCTTCACTCACTTTTCCTCCAGTTTTGTTCACTGCTGCTTAACCTGTAGATCTGCTTAACAGGCCAGACAAGAGAACAGAGCACGAGGCTGAAGACAGTCTGGCTTAATGAAGATAACCATGTTTGCTACGTAATAGTCTTGGCTGTGTGGTTGTGTGTGTGTGTGTGTGGGAAGGTGTATGAGTCACACAGACACAGACACACAGACACACAGAGAGAGAGAGAGAGAGAGAGAGAGAGAGAGAGAGAGAGAGAGAGAGAGAGAGAGAGAGAG